>JACRUU010000026.1:14627964-14640464 GCA_030449085.1 Kryptopterus vitreolus
ACTTACATTACAACACAGTGACATTTATTTATTTATTTATTTTTATGCATATCCCAGCATACATCTCTCCTGAAGGTTCAAGGCATTGCTCAATGGCTCAGGAGTGGAGCTTGGGGGTGCTAAGGCATAAACTCCTGATCTGCCGATCAGTAGTCCACAACATTTACATTTACGGCATTTGGCAGACACTCTTATCCAGGGCGACTTAAGGGCCTTGCTCAAGGGCCCACTAGTAGCAACTCAATTTATAATATGGTGGAACCATAAGCATTGAGCTACAACTTCCCATCGTCATACGTAAGAGACAAAAAAGGAATAATCGAGCACTGGTTACATTTAAGGTCACTTTTATTGTATTTAATTACTTCTTGTTAAAGGATTCTAACACACTTTTAACAAAATAATCAATGGTAAAGAGATTTTATAAATTGAAACTAGTGTCTCTAGTGTTGCAGTTTCTACTGAGGAGATTATTCAACAACAGCACACCCCCTCTTATTTATTCATTCATTCATTCATTCATTCATCTTCTACCTCTATATCCGATCTTCCCTCGGGTCACGGGGAGTCTGTGCCTATCTCAGGCGTCTATGGGCATTAAGGAAGAACACATCCTGGATGGAATGCCAACCCATCGCACGGCACACACACACACACACACATTTATACACTAGGTATAATTTTCCAAGGTGCCAATTAACCTACCGTGCATGTTTTTGGACCGGGGGAAACCAGAGAACCCGGAGAAAAAAACCCTGATTAGAACATGCAAACTCCACACACACATGGGGACGGGAAACTCTCAGTGCAAATTGTTCCTATAGAAATGATTACAATTAGGATAATCCCTTTACTGTATTTATACTAATATTACAATTATTAGGCTAATCCCCTCATAGAATAGAATAACCTTTAATTGTTACATATATACCAGCACAGTGAAATTGTTTCTTCGCATATCCCAGCTTGTTTAGATAGCTGGGGGCCAGTGGGCAGGGTCAGCCATGATACACGGAAGGTTAACCCCTTGTTGGCTAAATTTATTAATATCATATAAAAAAAACGTATGTTTTGAGAGATACTATAATTGCACAATTAGTGCCTCCAATATGATCTATGGTGCATGGCAACTATTCATCAACTGGCATTAGAGGAATACATACATGAAATTGTCAATCATCTACAAGGTGCTAAGGGCCTTGCTCAAGGACCCAAGAGCTTAGCGATATCTGGTGCTCGAACCTCCGACCTTCCGGTCAGTGGCTCAAGCACCTTAACGACTGAACTGAATGATTCACAGTGATGCCATTTATACAACTGTGTAGGTGGGGGTTTTAGAGTCTTGATCAAGGGCCCAACTTTGGCCTCTTGGTGGTGCTGGGATTTGAACCCAGTGACCAATTAGAAGTCCAGTGTCGTGAACGTTGAACTACTACAGTTAAACTGTGATTGCATCATATAAGCTATAATGAATCGATGAATCAATGAATCAAGAATGATTCGATGAATCAGGACCGTCTGAATGATCAGGAATTTAAGAGACATATAAGGGCGTCTGCCAAATGTAAGTCCCCACTTCCTTTCCTCCTGGAATCATCATTTGCTTCAGAGGTTAAATGATTTACATGAACAGAGGGTAATGACGCATTCAGGACCGATTCATCGTGTGAACATATCCGCGGTTGTTGTGTGCTAAAACATGGTTCCACCCTCCTGTAGTTTAAGGCCCAAAGACTTACGGCTTGTTCGGGCATTCGGCAAGAATTTCCTATGGCTATGTTGCAGCAGCGAGGCATGTGTTTGCTTGTTCGCGTTGCCGGGAGCAGAGCTCTGCTAAGTTTTGCATGAGCTCTCATATCCGGAACACAGACACGTCATGGGAGACGAGTGGCGTATCGGCTTTACGGCACGCCGACGTCAATTTTTAATAGCTTTTCTCATACTGAGACTTATTACAAAACACTCCATGGGGAGATTTCTTTTTTCCGGAAAGTAGGAAATAGAACGTGGGAGTGCACCAAATGACACATTTTACAAATCGTGCCGTAATTGATATTTGCATAATTCATAAGTCAAATGTTGATGTGACACCTCCAGTTCGGGTTCGATTCCCGTCTCGGCCATGCGTGTGTGGAGTTTGCATGTTCTCCCCGTGCCTCAGGGGGTTTTTCTCCGGGTTCTCCGGTTACCTCCTGGTCCAAAAACATGCACGGTAGGTTGATTGGCACCTTAGAAAATTGTCCCTAGTGTATGAATGTGAGTGTGTGTGTGTGTGTGTATGTTTGCCCTGTGATGGGTTGGCATTCCATCCAGGTGTATCCTGCCTTAATGCCCATAGACGCCTGAGTTAGGCACAGGCTCCCCGTGACCTGAGGGAAGATCGGATATAGCAGTAGAAGATGATGAATGAATGAATGAATATATATATATATATATATATATATATATATATATATATATATATATATATATATATATATATATATATATATATATCTCCGGAGGGAAACCGGAGAACCCGGAGAAAATAGATATTATGAATGGAAAATAGAATATAATTTAGATAGAATTTCAATATTTACCGTATCTGGACGCCCTTATCCAGAGCGACTTACAAATGAGCAATTGAGGGTTAAGGGCCTTGCTAGAGGGCCCCACTAGTAGTATCTTGTTGGTTGTGGGGTTTGAACCTGAGATCTTCTGGTCCAGAGGCCAACACATTAACCACTAATCCACCACCTCACTATAGAATAGAAAATAATAGAATGTCTTGATATTGAAAGTCGTAGGCTTTCTTAACCTTGCAAACCTCCACAGATCGGTAAAGGAGCTCATTGAGGACATCCGCAGTGGAAAGAGTGAACGATTCGGTTGTGGGAAGCTGCAGGAGCTGCAGAAATTACTACCTGAGTCTGGAGAGGTACACTTATTCAACACGTCCTTCTGTACATGATTTAAACCAAAGAGAAGAATTCATTCTAATAATTTTAAGCTCGATATATCTCTTAGTATTATTCATTAGTATTATAATTACTATGTATAGTATATACTATGTACAGCATTCTTTTTTTCTGCAATTGAAACCAAGTTACGTATACAGTTAATATGATGGATGGATATATGGATTGACGGATATAGTGCCCTATATGCACAACTTTCAGATTGGTCACATTCAGTGCTTTTTCAGAAGCAAATCTGCTGATGTCTAATTAGCATATCATTAGTGCAAAAAAACAATATATATATATATATATATATATATATATATATATATATATATATATAGACCCCTTAATCATATCCCAAAAACATGGAATATAGTGATTAAAAGTAAAATCATGTTAAAAACAATAACAAGGAGCAATTTTTGTTTGAGACTTAGAGGCCAAATTGGCTTCATTCATTTTTTTTTATTTAAACTATTTTTTTTCCAAACACTAAAAAGATAAACAACCTTTAAAAATAGAGTTTTTTTCATTTTAAAATTAATTATTTTTTTCTTCCATGCAAAAAGACTTTCTGGACATCATTTCCTCATGGATGCTGAGTCATGCAAAGGGCTACCAGTTTGGCACATTCCTCTAAAATATCAAATTTGCCTTTAGTTATATGTTATTATTAACGATTAATGATACGTGTTTAGAGGGGCACGGTGGCTTAGTGGTTAGCATGTTCGCCTCACACCTCCAGGGTCCGGGTTCGATTCCCGTCTCGGCCATGTGTGTGTGGAGTTTGCATGTTCTCCCCGTGCCTCAGGGGGTTTTCTCCAGGTTCTCCGGTTTCCTCCCGGTCCAAAAAAACATGCACGGTAGGTTGATTAGCACCTTGAAAAATTGTCCCTAGTGTGTGAATGTGTGTGAATGTGAGTATGTGTGCCCTGCGATGGGTTGGCATTCTATCCAGGGTGTATCCTGCCTTAATGCCCATAGACGCCTGAGATAGGCACAGAGTTCCCGTGACCCGAGGGAAGATCGGATAAAGCGGTAGAAGATGAATGAATGAATGAATGAATGATACGTGTTTATCGACGTGAAAACAATGATGATTTCTCACAATAATGATCAACAATGAGTTAACTTGAGTTGCGCAATTTTTAGAACAGGCCCGAGAGGTACTAATGTAGTCTCTGGGGCCGACCTGGGGCCCACCGGCACCGCATTGGTGACCCCTGGTCTACCTAATCTAATGTAGCTAATATAATCTCTTCTGTTTCTGTTGACCCTAACAAAAGCAGAGTATAAGTATATTTCCTTTATATTGGAAATATTGAATTGAGAAAAGCCAAAATATTGCTAATATTGAAATAAGAAGAAAGGGGGCGGGACTTCCACACAACTGTCAATCATTCCTGATTCTTATTTTCGATTGTCTGATTTGTTTTCTTTTTAGTTTGGTAGAAAACTAAATCTAAGGCGCTATTTAAGGCGCTAACAATTGTATTACAGTATAATTAGGTGATGATGTAATGCAGACGTTCGATGCTTCTATGCTTAAATCACTTCCAGAATCAAAAACAAAACCATTTTGTGGCCTACAAAAAGACTTTTCTGGCTTAATATCACATTTTTACATTATATAATTACAGGTGAAGAAGCTTGTAGCGTTTAAAGGCGATTACTCAGCACTTTCTGAGGCGGATCAGTTCATGGTTCATCTTGTAAAACTTCCATGGTGAGTATCGGTGGGAGAGCATTCATATGTTTATTCTCAAAACGTATTCCTTATTTGTTAGAGTTAGTGCTTTTTTTTAAATGGCATGCTAATTTTGTAATACAAACATTTATTCTGCTTGCAAAATTACGATATTACTATGGCGTCAGCTATGAAGATCGCCTGCGGTGTTTAGTTCTTAACGAGGAATTTCCGCCTTTGATGGATGAAGTGAATCATTCCATTGCCACCATGACCGCTGCCGGGAAAGGTAACGACACACCCTTTTATATCCTCTGCAAACAAACTCAGGCCTTCATTCAATGTAGTGCATGTCATCCAAAGTGAAGTCTTTTACGTCATGGGTGGTTTGATTATGTTCAGTATGTATATCCTCACTTCTCCTCACTTCTCCTCACTTCTCCTCAATTCAGCTAACTGCAGTAAAAATAATACCCTGGTTATTTATTTTACAATAAATATAAAGTTATTGCTTATACTTTCTCATGTTTCTCATAATGAGATATTATAGAATTTGTGATTCACCTGGGTGTGATCAGTCTACATATATGCAACTTTGTGCATTTTTTCTGGACGGATGGATGGATGGATGGATGGATGGGTGGATAGATAGACAGACAGACAGATATGGATGGATGGATAGATAGATATAGGTAGGTAAGTAGATAGATAGATAGATAGATAGATAGATAGATAGATAGATAGATAGATAGATAGATAGATAGATAGATAGATAGATAGATAGATAGATAGATAGATAGATGGATGGACGGATGGATATGGTTGGATGGATAGATAGATATAGGTAGGTAAGTAGATAGATAGATAGATAGATAGATAGATAGATAGATAGATGGATGGATGGATGTATGGATGGATGGATGGATGGATGGATGGATGGATGGATGGATGGATGGATGGATGGATGGATGGATGGATAGACAGTCAGACAGTTATGGATGTATGGATAGATAGATATAGGTAGGTAAGTAGATAGATAGATAGATAGATAGATAGATAGATAGATAGATAGATAGATAGATAGATAGAAACAGACAGAGACAGACAGACATATAGACAGATAGATAGATAGATAGATAGATAGATAGATAGATAGATGGATGGATGGATGGATGGATGGATGGATGGATGGATGGATGGATGGATGGATGGATGGATGGATTGATTGATTGATAGGCAGACAGACAGATATGGATGGATGGATAGATAGATATAGGTAGGTAGATAGATAGATAAATAGGCACACACACAGACATTATATATATATATATATATATATATATATATATAAAACATGGGTGTGGTCAGTCTATATATTTGCCACTTTGTGCATTTTTTCTTTAGATAGATAGATAGATAGATAGATAGATAGATAGATAGATAGATACATACATACATACATACACACATACATACTTACATACTTTAATGTCAATGACTAATGCTAACAGATAGGCACATTGGCATTAAATAATCGTACATGTTCCTTTAGAGCTGTTGGAATGTGCTGACCTTCATTCTGTTATCCGCCTGGTGCTGAAGACCGGGAACTACATGAATGCTGTAAGAGCTTTTTGGATTTGTATGAAAGAAAACCACGTTTAATGACACCCCAAATATCACATGACCCAATGACTGACCAGCATATGGTACGTTGTCAGGGTGGCTACGCTGGCAGCGCTGTCGGTTTCCGCATGACCTCGCTGCTGAAACTCGCAGACACAAAAGCCAACAAGCCTGAAATGAACCTCATGCACTACGTTGTGATGGTAACATTTTTTTGGTTTGTTTTTTTTACTTACGACAAAAGAATGTCCTGTTTATGACGTTTGTATATAGAGCTCTTAATCATATCCCAAAAACATGGAATATAGTGATTAAAAGTAAAATCATGTAAAAAATAATAATAAAAAGTAGCAATTTTTATATTTTATCATTTTTAATTTATAGGCCAGGGCCACGGTGGTTTAGTGGTTAGCACGTTCGCCTCACACCGCCAGGGTCTGGGTTCGAGTCCCGTCTCGGCCATGTGTGTGTGGAGTTTGCATGTTCTCCCCGTGCCTCAGGGGGTTTTTCTCCGGGTTCTCCGGTTTCCTCCCGGTCCAAAAACATGCACAGTAGGTTGATTGGCACCTTGGTTAAAATTATCCCTAGTGTAGGAATGTGAGTGTGAATGTGAGTGTGAATGTGAGTGTGCGTTCTGCGATGGGTTGGCATTCCATCCAGGGTGTATCCTGCCTTAATGCCCATAGACGCCTGAGATAGGCACAGACTCCCCGTGACCCGAGGGAAGATCGGATAAAGCGGTAGAAAATGAATGAATGAATTTATAGGCTAAATTAGATTCATTCATTTTTTGTATTAAAATATTTTTTTTCCCATCACCAAAAGAAAAATAACCTTTAAAAATAATTTTTTATTTAAAAATTAATGATTTTTTTTATTTTTTTTTCCCATTTTCCCAAAAGACGTTTGTTCTGTTTTATTTACAGCAAGCGCAGAAGAGCGATGCTGCGTTGCTGAACTTCCCAGAACAACTCGCGCACATCGGAGACGCAGCAAGGTATGTTATATATATATATATATATATATATATATATATATATATATATATATATATATATATATATATATATATATATGTATATTATTCAAGATGAAAAAAATTCTCAAATCTGATTGGTCAGTAGTTCTCATTTTCTGATGCCTGGCTAAATGTGGTTATAATTTATACAGGACGATTCTACATAAAGATTGTTAATTTAGTGTTAATATGGTAGACTGTTTATGGAAGGAGTGTTCCAGCAACCCATGTCATGTTTGTTTTTTTAGTAGCTAAACCTGTAACTGTAAGGCCCTTAGGACAGGTCGTTTTCTTGCTCCTTGGCAACAATAGAAGTGTTTCCGAAACCAAAATTGGTGAAGGAACAATATTTTTTGTGCTCAAACATGAGTTATAGGAGGAATTAAAGGGCGTCTGTGGTTGCTCAGTGGAGATGAAGGATTTTCAGATTTTAGATCTCAAGACCACCCAACTGCTCAGGAGGATTATGTAGGATAACTATACATGGGACATTTCTTAAAGAAAATGTGAGTGACGCTTGCCGATGCAAACCGCAGCTCCGGGCGTGACTCCTTAGAGCCCAGTCCGTTTAATATTTAGCATTGACTTCGAAATGCTATCTCGTTCGGAGAGACGAGTGTTTAGACACCAAAAACGCACATTTTGGGTGTTTTTCAGGAGGGGGTGTGGCCAGTGACCTAAGTGATATCATCAAATTATCCAGCGTCCGACTCCCGTCGATGTGCCGAGCGTTTAGACGTGTCACATGACCCTGTGTCCGTGTTTCTACGTTTTGCAGATTTTTCACTACGTGATAGCGTGATACCATGCGGCAGTCATATGTTAGCGATCTACTCGATCTCACCTACGAGTGTTTATGTCAAATGTGCATGTCGGGCGAACATGGGCTGAACAGCGGAGATTCAAATTTCCCCATTCATTCTCTATGGGGCCGGAATGTCGCAGATTTCTAGAAATTCCGAACATGTGTGGGATTCGGGAGGTATATGATCGTCATCCACTCCGCCATTTGACCGAAACCAGAGAGAGATTATAATAGTGATGCTTTTGCACACGTCACTAAATATCACTCTGGGCAAAATGTAATGAAATATATATTTACAGTTCAACTCTACATATTTGAAATGGTTGTTTATTAACAAATAAAACAGATGACAAATCTGTTCTCTCACCTCATTCCCGTCATTATTACTTTTCTTCAAAATCCTGCCCTCTAGTGTTCATTCTCTAGCTAATGCGCTTTGAGTATTTTTGTAAAAGCTTGGTTCTGATTGGTAGTTACACTGAATCCCTAGTATGAATTAATTTATTCATTCGTTCATTCATCTTCTACCGCTTTATCCGATCTTCCCTCGGGTCACGCGGAGACTGTGCCTGTCTCAGGCGTCTAGGGCATTAAGGCAGGATACACCCTGGATGGAATGCCAACCAATCACACACCCACATTTACACACTAGGGACAATTTGCCATGGTGCCAATCAACCTACCGTGCATGTTTTTGGACCGGGAGGAAACCGGAGAACCCGGAGAAAAACCCCCTGTGGCACGGGGAGCCTGGACCCTGGCGGTGTGATGCGAACGTGCTAACCACTAAGCCAACGTGCCCCTTTAATTAATTCATTTAAAGTACAAAATGAGGATTGAGTTTGGTTTGGGAATAATCAGGATTAAATTAGGATTAAGTACTTTTAACACAATGGAAAGTCGTAAGTGCAGCTCAATGATAATGTTGTGTATCTTGTAAATGCAATAGGATTGAACGAGGCATTACAGACATTATCCAGATATCATACAGGGAGGATAATAAGATGAACGATCCAGACTGACAGAGGACCTGAAGATAGTTGTAGGACATGTGGGAAGTGTTTTAAATCCCTACCCCAAGCATTTTTGCTTTGGTGGATGTGTCATTTTCAGCATTAGTAAGATAAGCTTTGGAAAACATGCATTTTAATGTGTCTAGTAATCTAATATTTCAGTAAAATATGGACATTATTTTATCAGATCGTAAACGTTACTTTTCTCTCAAGTATCTTGCTCTTATGAGAATATATAATGCATTATAATATATGTAATGCCTTTTATAAATTTCGCTAAAGTAATTTATTAATCCCAAACAGTAATCCCATTATTGCCACTATGGGAGGTCCATCTTTATAAAACATTTATTTTCCTTTATTGAAGGAATTATGCCAAAGTGACAGATTACACCAGACAATATAAATAAAATATCTATTTGTGTTTGATCGGTGTTTGAAGCCTAGTAACCATACTCATTTTCTGTGTATTATATTTTTACAAACAGGTCATTCATTCATTCATCTTCTACCACTATATCCGATCTTCCCTCGGGTCACGGGGAGTCTGTGCCTATCTCAGGCGTCTATGGGCATTAAGGCAGGATACACCCTGGATGGAATGCCAACCCATCACAGGACACACACACACACACACACATACTGACATTCATACACTAGGGACAATTTTCCAAGGTGCCAATCAACCTACCGTGCATGTTTTTGGACCGGGAGGAAACCGGAGAACCCGGAGAAAAACCCCCTGAGGCACGGGGAGAAAATGCAAACTCCACACACACATGGCCGAGACGGGAATCGAACCCGGACCCTGGCGGTGTGAGGCGAACGTGCTAATCACTAAACCACCATGGCCCTACCAAACAGGGCATAAATAAATAAATAAATTCTCACTCTTATAACAACCTCCTGCCTTGTAATAAGCATTATAAAGCTACGTTCATGATATATTTTACTCCAACAAATCTATTTTTGCGTGCTGAGCTGAAACCCTTGTTGTTGCCGTATCTCCTGTTCAGCTTCTAGACCGTGTCGATTTATCGAGACTGTTTTGCTGCCCTAAGCACAGTCTTAGCACAGACACAAATGTGCTTGTCATGCACGATGTAGTCTTCCATCACAGCGTGTTATATCAGTAAAAGAGATAGTTGTTTATCCCATTGCAGAATCCACAAACAGGAAATTGAATCAGAGTTCCAAAGAAAAGTGAGCGAAGTCCACGAGGCGAAGGAGGGCAGTGATAAACAAGAGGACCTGGCCGAACAGATGAAAGACTTTTTTCTGGTGAGTATATCTGTGCAAGTTCTGCTTTAGTGGAAATAATAAAACCTTTACAAAAATTATCAAAAGTATAATATTGCGTGACCAGAGAAAGCAAGTGTAAGCGATTGAATACTTCTCGTCTTAGAGCTGTTCAATGTAACTAGATTAATACATTTTTATACATATATATATATATGCTATATCTTATCTTCCCTCGGGTCATGGGGAGTCTGTGCCTATCTCAGGCGTCTATTGATATTAAGGCAGGATACACCCTGGATGGAATGCCAACCCATCGCAGGGCACACACACACACACACATTCATACACTAGGGACAATTTTCCAAGGTGCCAATCAACCTACCGTGCATGTTTTTGGACCGGGAGGAAACCAGAGAACCTGGAGAAAAACCCACTGAGGCATGTGGAGAACATGCAAACCCCACACACACATGGCCGAGACGGGAATCGAAACCCGGACCCTGGCGGTGTGAGGCGAACGGGCTAACCACTAAACCATTGTGCGAAAAGCTATTCTATTCTATTAAAAGTGTAAGTCAGCCAGATATATGGTTAAAAAAAACACGGGAAATGTATTTTATTTCACTATATGATCACAAGTAGCAGTTGTTTGTAAGTAAACATCAAGTACAATTTTGCACTACATTTGGAAGGTAAAAAAATAAAGTCCCTCATGTTTCCTCCTAGGGGGCACGGTGGCGTAGTGGTTAGCACGTTCGCCTCACACCACCAGGATCCGGGTTCGATTCCCGTCTCGGGAATGTGTGTGTGGAGTTTGCATGTTCTCCCCGTGCCTCAGGGTTTTTTTTTCTCCGGGTTCTCCGGTTTCCCCCCTGGTCCAAAAACATGCACGGTAGGTTGATTGGCACCTTGGAAAATTGTCCCTAGTGTATGAGTGTGTGTGTGTGTGTGTGTGTGTGTGTGTGTGTGTGTGTGTGTGTGTGCCCAGCGATGGGTTGGCATTCCATCCAGGGTTGTATCCTGCCTTAATGCCCATAGACGCCTGAGATAGGCACAGGCTCCCCGTGACCCGAGGAAGATCGGATAAAGCGGTAGAAGATGAATGAATGAATGAATGTTTCCTCCTGTGGTTTTTTAGCATGCAGAGTCCAGGATCACTGAAACACAAGCCTTGTTCCAGGTACTGAGCGAAGTCACTGCGTCTGTGGCTGATTATTTTTGTGAGGAAGCGAGTGACTTTAAACTGGACGAGTGCTGCTCCATCTTTAATTCCTTCTGCGAGAGGTTCACCCGAGCCCTTCAGGTAAAGCCGCACTATACTGTATGCCTAGATTCATCTTTCTTCTCTTCGCCCATTTGCGTATGGTTTTTTTCCCTTCCTCAGGAGAACATGGCTCGCGAGATGGCGGAGGTCAAACGGAAGCAGCAGGAGAGGCTGCAGTCTGCCGCCAAACGGCGCTCCACGGCCACCTGCTCGTCACAGGAAAGAGGCATGGAAGGTATAGCGCTGGAGTCGGTTCTCCAGCGGTTCCTGAACGAACCCGCGCCGCGCAGGAGAGCAAGAACCCCCTCGCCGACCATGGCCATACTCCCTGAGAACCCGTTACAAACCGACCCGCCCGACGACGACTTGGAAAAGCACAGCTGTTCCAACCAGAGCACTCCCCAGTCCACAGTGGGAAAGGACAAATCCGATGATAGAAAACCAGGACGTCTGGAGTTGAGGAAATCTAGCGCCCGTGTCACCGAGGACGAGGAAGTTCCCACCGAAGAAGAGGTGCAGAAGTTGAGAGAAGTGTCCCAAAGGGTGCTGCACTACCAGTCCAGCCGCGGAAGTGCGTCCTCGGCCGAATTGATTTCCCCTGTCACGTCTCCACATCGACGCTTGTTTCAAGAAGAGCAAACACCGTCGCTCTCGAACGTCGAGGACGAGCCCAAAGCCTCAAAAAGCCCCTTGCTCTTGACTCCAAAAAGCCCCGGATGGATCAACCGTCGCCACACCATCGCGCTTCCTATACCGGAAATGATCATTATCGAGGACCAGAACGTTGACGCTGAGGAGGATCGGTTTGTTCCCCGTGAACCGGACGAGGGAAGCCCCGGAGATCGGGTCCTGCCTTTTGGGAAAATGGGAAGAATCCGATCAGTGGATGGATCCCTGACA
>JACRUU010000026.1:14645464-14662964 GCA_030449085.1 Kryptopterus vitreolus
CACTAAATGCTTCATACGCAAAGACACTGGAATTGGTGATGAGACACCTGCTCTCTGGGAATATGTATTTAAGCCTGGTCAGTCTGTGAGGGGCACGGTGGTTTAGTGGTTAGCTCGTTCGCCTCACAACCTCCAGGACCCGGGTTCGATTCCCGTCTCGGCCATGTGTGTGTGGAGTTTGCATGTTCTCCCTGTGCCTCAGGGGGTTTTTCTCCAAAAACATGCATATGTGTGTTGATTGGCACCTTGGAAAATTGTCTCTAGTGTGTGAATGTGTGTGTGTCCTGTGATGGGTTGGCATTCCATCCAGGGTGTATCCTGCCTTAATACCCATAGACGCCTGAGATAGGCACAGACTCCCCGTGACCCGAGGGAAGATCGGATAAAGCGGTACAAGATGAATGAATGGTCAGAAAGTGTAACTGTTGCTACAAACCATTATACACATTAGTGCAATTTAGGTCTGTAGTTCTGAGTAGTACCATAATCCTGCGGGGATGTGGTTTGATTTTGGTGTGCGCTGTGGCAAATTTATAGGGTTGAACTTCGGGTCAAGCTGCTTGTATATGTTCCTGCAACAAATACGGATGTAATACTGATTAGCACTCGCTTCTGCTGAGGATGAGGAGGGTTTAAGTTTTAACCCAAGAACCCAGAAGGTGGTTTTGGACTGAAATTCATAGAAAAGGTTTGGTAGTGACTTGGAACTACAACCACCATCAGTGGTTGACTCCATCAGTGAGCGGTGGATGTATCCAATCATGATAGACGTCTATAAAGAAGACATATATAAAGAGTCTTTTCAAGCTTCCTTCATCATATCATCTCAGCGAATGAACACCAAAGCTTTGTCTCCTGGTCTATCAGAATCAGTAACTTAATTTTTAATATATTTTTTCATGAATATGTATTAAATGATTCCCAATAGTCTATTCTATTTCATAGCCACTTTATGTAGTGTCTCTTTATGTTGGAGTTTCTATCCAATCAGATGTCAGCCTTCACGTCACATGTTGCCAAAGGAATCTGCCTCGAGCCTTCATAATCAGGGGGAGGTCAGGAGCTCAGTGGTTAAGGCGTTGGCTTCTGGACCGGGAGATCACAGGTTCAAATCTCACCACCACCACCACCAAGCTGCCACTAGTGGGCCCTTGTGCAAGGCCCTTGACTCATTTGCTCAATGCTCAATTGTAAGCCGAACTGGATAAGGGCTTATGGTGGGATCTTGCATTTAGTTTATATAAAGTGTATTTAATAGCTGTTTTTTTCTTCTTCTGTGTGTCAGACGACAAGATATTGATTTGGTCACAGAGACACTTACAAACGATGTTTACAAGATAAAGAGAAGCTGGACATCCTGAGGAAATGTCTGCCAAAACAGTTGTGAAGCTTTTTCTTTTTCTTTTTTATAAACGATTTATACGTTTGCGTTCTATTTCACTTAGACTTTTACACAAAAATGGCCAATTTGCCTTCATAATGTAATGAACCGTACTACCGTAACCATAAGCACACAAAATAGAGTCAAAGAAACGAATGTAACATGTCTAATTATGCATTCACCCATAGACCATTAAGGAAAAATCTTAACCTGGCTTTATGTGATAAGACAGTGATTACAAACTCAGTAAGCACATGAATAATAAAGCATACTATGTTACAAACATAGGGGCACGGTGGTTTAGTGGTTAGCACATTCGCCTCACACCTCCAGGGTCCGGGTTCGATTTCCGTCTCCGCCATGTGTGTGTGGAGTTTGCATGTTCTCCCCGTTCCTCAAGGGGTTTTTCTCCGGGTTCTCCGGTTTCCTCCCGGTCCAAAAACATGCACGGTAGGTTGATTGGCACCTTGAAAATTGTCCCTATTGTATGAATGTGTTTGAATGTGAGTGTGTGTGTGTGTGCCGTGTGATGGGTTGGCATTCCATCCAGGGTGTACCCTGCCTTAATGCCCATAGACGCCTGAGATAGGCACAGACTCCACGTGACCCGAGGGAAGATCGGATATAGCGGTTAGAGAATGAATGAATGAATGAATGAATGAATAAATAAAAACACACTACAATCATATTCTGGTTATCATGTTATATTCATGCTATCTAAGTATGGCCTTTTAAAAACACTGTCAATAATTCTTTTTCCACATTGAGCATTTTAGAATGTCCTGTAAAAATACTCAGGCTCATTTTAATACCAATGCTTCGTTTAGAGATGATGTATGCAGAAGTGGCTGCAGTGAAAGGAGACTTGTTGAATTGCTTTAGCATTCTGTATGACGTTCCTGTCTTTGATGCTGTGCTCCATTATATAGCATTAAGTCGTGGTATCATAATGACCGTATTAATGTATTGAATGTAGGGAAGGGGGTCGGGGGTTCGAGCACCCTGTATTTGCCACCCTTGGGTCCTTGAACGCACAGGCCCTTAACCCTGTCATGGGTGCTCCAGCAGGCTTTGTGTCATGGGTAGCCCTGTGCTCTGACAAGCTGGGATTCATTCATTCATTCATCTTCTACCGCTTTATCCGATCTTCCCTCGGGTCACGGGGAGTCTGTGCCTATCTCAGGCGTGTATGGGCATTAAGGCAGGATACACCCTGGATGGAATGCCAACCCATCGCAGGACACACACACACACACACACACATCACACACACATTCATACACTAGGGACAATTTTCCAAGGTGCCAATCAACCTACCGCACATGTTTTTGGACCGGGAGGAAACCGGAGAAAAAAAAACCTGAGGCACGGGGAGAACATGCAAACTCCACACACACACATAGCTGAGACGGGAATCAAACCCGGATCCTGGTGGTGTGAGGCGAACATGCTAACCACTAAGCCACCGTGCATATGACAAGCTGGGATATGCAAAGAAAAAAAGCCACTATGATGTAATGTTTATGTGACAATGGTTTTATAAAGAGGGGGATGGATGGGATCCACTAGATACAGGTAGAGGGACAAAACGATGCTAAAATGCATTTGTTTCTGTTATGCTGCCTTGAGAGGATAGAAATGATTTTCCATGTGAGAAAGAGAGAGAGAGAGAGAGAGAGAGATGAGAGAGAGAGAGAGAGAGAGAGAGAGAGAGAAGAGAAGAGAAGAGAAGAGAAGAGAAGAGAAGAGAATGCAGTAGAAAGTGATCGGGATTGAAGATGACTGCTTTGGGAAGGCCTGGGGCGTTGGATTCATGGAGCCATATGCCTCTGCAGTATAGATTACATTATTTGCGTATTCCAAACGAAGCCTTTTGATAGGCTGGTTTCACCTCTCCGAGTGCAGCGCCAGCCTATCAGAGCAGAGCAGGCGTTTTCGCCACGCCTATATCTTCTCCTCGTTGTGCTTCAATCTCGGTTTGGTGCGCTGGAGACAGAGCCGGAGGAAATAAAAGGAAAGTGTGTGTGGGGGGGGGTTCGACGTTTTCCGCGGCGGCATTGTTGACTCTTTTTGTCGGATTTGCAGCTCACACACACGGACGTTTCCCGGGGATGTCGACGCTGTTTTAACCGCGGATACATTTCCACGTAAGTTGGGCTTTTCTCTGCGGTTTTCCTTCGGCATCCTCCCCGCCTCTCCCCACCCGTTGCTGCTCCTTGGTTGGGCTGAGTCGTGTGATAGATGTCGGCTGACATGAAAGAATTCGCGGCGCAACATGGTCGCGAATGATATACAAACGTGTTTACGTGTTTACACTAAAATAAAACACAATGCGTCGTCGTTTATTTTGTCTAGCTTTGCTATTTTCCTTACACCTTCATTCAGTAATAAGAAATATGCCCTATTGGCCGGCGGGTTGCCATGTTGGGACAAAATCAATCCTATCCATACATATACACACACACACACACGCACTCTATATATATATATATATATATATATATATATATATATATATATATATATATATATATATATATATATATATATAGATATATATATATATATAATGTGTTGATTAAAATGATTTCTCTGTATTGCCATATAAACCTGTGCACTATACGACGGGTGTAGGCCTTTTTATTTATTTATTTGTTTATTTTTTTGCATTTTAAATATTGCATTGCATAGGGATAATGGTTACCAGGACATGCTGGGAAATGATCAGTCATGCATGCTTTCCCTGTGTTCTGTCAGGGTTTTCTGTTTTCCCCTCATAGGAAATTTGCATAGCGGGTGCTCCTGGGGAATGTCGTCTACTTGTTTTTTTCGTCCAAGACCTCAACAATAGACAAGTCAATAGCTGGATTCAGATACTAGCATGTATAAATGTACTAGATAATAGGAATGTTAATTGTTCAAGGTTGTGATGGATCTCGAGCCAGTCCTGGAACATTGGACACAAGGCGGAAATCCACACCAGACCCCATTACAGGGCATCCTACAAACCCATACGTGTGTGTGTGCTTGTGTGTGTGTACACACTCACTCACTCAGCACAAATCTCGAGGGAATTTAGTGCATTCACCTACCCAGCACATGGCCGGAAAACCAGAGGAAAACCATGTGGTCGGGGCGAGAACATGCAAACCTCAGGACCTAGATGGTAACCTCGGGTCAGGATTGAACACAAGGCCGAGTAACTGTCGACCAATGATGACACGTTTTCTACGCTTCAGGTCAGCGGTCGATCTATTTTACAGAGATTGATAAATATATTTTGCACTCTAGGGGTAGGCAGGAGCTCCGTGGTCACTGGGCTGCTGATTGGAAGCTCGGGGTTCAAGCCCTGGTATCGCCAAGTTGCCGCCCTTGGGTCCTTGAGCAAGACCCTTAATCCTCTGTGCTCCAGGGGTGCCGTATCATGGCCGACCATGCGCTCTGACCCCAGCTACCAAACAACAAGCTGGGATATGCGAAGAAACAATTTCACTGTGCTCTAATGTATATGTGACAAATAAAGGCAGTTCTATTCTATTAAAATGGATCATGGATAAAGAATGCAAACACACCATTCATTCATTCATTCATTTTCTACCGCTTTATCCGATCTTCCTCGGGTCACGGGGAGCCTGTGCCTATCTCAGGCGTCTATGGGCATTAAGGCAGGATACACCCTAGATGGAATGCCAACCCATCGCAGGACACACACACATTCAGACACACATTCATACACTAGGGACAATTTTCCAAGGTGCCAATCAACCTACCGTGCATGTTTTTTTTGGACCGGGAGGAAACCGGAGAACCCGGAGAAAAACCCCCTGAGGCACAGGGAGAACATGCAAACTCCACACACACATGACCGAGACGGGAATCGAACCCGGATCCTGGCGGTGTGAGGCGAACGTGCTAACCACTACGCCACCGTGCCCCACACACACTCTTCAGTGCTGTGTAAACATGTATTTTCCTCTAGAGGCCGCTCTTGTGCTATTTAACACCACCCGGAAAAACTACCCGTATATATTTTTGCAGATGGTTTCACATGACGGGTGCTGATTATTTGGCAAAAACGATGCATAGGTGTTCTAAGGATAGGCTCGGGGTAGGGGGACATGCATGAGGCTGGTGATGCACGCTGGGATATTGTCATGATTCTTTGGAATCCATCCATTTACCAACAAAATGGACGTAGTGACCTTTCTTGCTGCAAGATGAATTATTAGAAAGATGAATACATGCAGCAGGATATAATTTTCATTCAATTAAATAATTGTATATGATTTTATATACTTGTAAAGTATCACTTTCCTGATTTCTTCGGGCGGATTAATGCCATGCCTGCTTGTGTTGAGTACAACAGTTCATTTCTAAGAAGTATATTGATCTTTTCCAAACATTCTTATAGAAGGTCGATGCTATAATTGTTATGCATTAGAATGTTTCATGTCTGTGTGCTGGCTAGAGAGCAGCTGTTTGGGTGGGGGTTTGGGGGGGTTTGGGGGTGCGACTGACAGCTCTCACTGACTCTCAGCTGTTGGTGAAAACAAGGTTGTTATTGAAAAACGTCATCAAGAACAGATCATATAACATTGTGTGTACAAAGAGATTCCGCAGCTCTGTCGGTTACTTGAAAGTGCGTCCCATAAAACATACGGTGCACGCCGTAGCGTCGCAATTAGACAATGAATAGAATAACCTTTATTTATCACGTGCATTACATCATCTCTCTTCGCATAACCCAGCTTGTTTGGAAGCCGGGGTCAGAGTGCCGCCATGGAGTACAGAGGGTTAAAGACCTTGCTCAAGGACCCAAGGGTGGGTGACTCGAACCCCCGACCTTTTGATCAGTAGCCCAGCGCCTTAACCACCGAGCTACACCCCTCCCTCGATGAGTCCATGGGGAAATAAAATCGCTGCATGATCTGCATACTAGCTATTGTAATTCGCTTCAGCATAAAAGTTTACGATGTGATGCATCAGTTAAAAAAAAAAAAAGAGAAAGTGTTCATTGGAAAGAATTTTCTAAATATTTGCATTTGTAAAACAAAGTATTATATATATATATATATAGAATATAATATATATATATATATATATATATATACCAATTTTTTCCGATGTAGGTTGATTTCTTGTCGCTAAACCGGTCCACAAGATTTCATTTCATTCGATTTATCACAACGCTACACAGAGGCGTGTCCTGAGAGTCACATGGAATATATATATATCTATATATATATATATATATATATTATATATATAATATATTTATATATATGTATATGTATATATATATGTATATATATATATTGTATATATGCCTAACGTGGCAGCAGAAGTAGAGCAGTTAACAGGAACATCTGGATTGATTTATTTATTCGCCCCCCCCCCCCCCCCCCCCCCCCCCCCCCCCCGAACTACAATAATAATCATTCATCTAACCATGAATGATCAACGTGCCTTTTGGTAAATGTATGTATTTATTTATTTATTTTTGTATTTATTTATTATAAATGAGCTTATTCTCAGACCCTGGAAGGACTGCGCGAGGTTGGAGAACCAGAAACAATAAATGACAAAATTAGATTTAACATTTGCACTCGTATCTAATAGTGAACAGTTGAAGACCTTCGCCAATGATTTACTGAAAGGGCGTTCAGTGGGCATTCAGTATTTTGGGGTCCTCTTACGTTTTGCTTCCTCGTGAAGTTTCAGGGATTTTGGAATGGTTGATTTTTAGGGGGTGAATTTAACGACGTGTTCGCGGATTTCAAATTCATATCGAGTGTTTTTGGGAAAACGTCAAACGTTAAAAGCACAATGCAGATGAACTTTAGTGCGTTTTCAGGATGTGACCTTTTGTGTGCAAGATTATATGCACGATTTATCAGACTCTATATGTTTTTCCCCTCCAAATGCCCCCCTCTCCTCCGCGCCATGCAAATTATCTTCTTAAAAGCTTAAGCATGCAGTTTTACAGTTTTGGGCAAGGCCCTTTTTCTTTTTAGTCATCTTGATGCTCGGTTATACTACAGATTATAGCTAGATTTATGGTAGCTTTCTAAACGGGAACAATTGGCTAATCCTGACCGGTTCATCCTGTTCCCTGCTATAGGAGCTGCGCGATTAAGTGAACTAAAGAACGGATTCTTGCGACACCCCCTGAAGGTTTAATAAAGACGTAGCACAATGATGTTTTCTCCATTTTATGGTTGTAGTTCAGTGACGGGATCAACCGTGGTATTTGGACCATCGGTGAAGGAGGATACGGGTTATGAAATTCCTGCGGGGATGGAACCTGGACTTATCCTCCTACCAGAGACTCCACTGTTCGAACATCAAGATGTTTTCAAACGTAGCTGCCAGAACAGTTTTTATGCCTTTTGTATGCGAACTTCAGTGTGTGCAGTTTACAGGAAGCCGGCAGAGGAAGCGTAGCAGTGGGTGGTGTGGGGGAACCTGGGAAGACTCAGAAGTCTTGAGGCTGCGTTCTGGATTATAGGCGTGGAATGATGTATTTTGGCTTTGGTGAGGTCGAGGAAATCACCACCACCTCAGTGCTGTGTTTTTTTTTTGTTAGCGAAAAGCTAGCCAAGTAGCCGTAATGGAAAAAAATAAACATTTTTTTTTTTGTCTATATTTAAAAAAAAATAAATAAATAAAAAATGCTGAAATGTATTACAAAAATAAAATGATACCTTTTTTAATGATAACTTTTTTGTAAAGGCATTTAAAGTTGGACATTTTAGAGAGTCCTATTTATTGTTTGTTAATTTGCTAATATTTATTAATATATTTTAAATTAAGCCAATAAAAAAAAAAAGCAGCATGTAATGTCAGTGCTCCACCTCTAGAGGCCACTCTCAAACCGGACCTTACATTTACAGCATTTTGGCAGACGCCTTTATCCAGAGCGACTTAAATCTGAGCAATTGAGGGTTAAGGGCCTTACTCAAGGGCCCACTAGATGCAGATTGGTGGTGGTAGTGGAGGGATTTGAACATGCGATATTCTGGTCCAGAGGCCAATGCTGAATCAGCATTTAACATTCGATCGGCAATCGATGTTATGTATCATGTTACCTTGTTAATTATTTTGCTGGATTTTATCACATTTACAGCACGTGGAAGATGCGCTTACCCAGAGAGACTTAAAACTGAGCAATTGAGAGTCAAGGGCCTTGCTCAAGGGCCCACTAATGGCAGCTTGGTGGTGGTGGTGGTGTGATTTGAACCAGCTGATCTTCTGGTCCAAAGGCCAATTCCTACCACCTCCCATCACAGCGCCAATATGGTACCCTGAAAGCAATTTTCCCACCTTGTTGAGCTTTTACGCCACTTGTTCTTGTCCAAACAATTGTCACACTGTTATTTTCAAATGCGTACACTTTTTATATACCGTATGGACAAATGTTCGTGGACACCTAGCCATAAGATGTTTGGTTAATTAGGTCACAGGTACATGGATTCAGACTGTCCACATTACGCCTCTTCTGCTGTTACGATAACCTCCACTCTTCTGGGAAAATGTTCCACTAGATTTTGGAGTGTTCTAGTTAAAACTGGGCAATATGTCCTATAAATTGAATCTCCATTTTGGATCCAATGACAGAATGCGTCCTCTACTTCTACTTGTTCGTAGTCTGTGTTTTTGGCTTTGCCGCTAGCCATGTTTATCCCGCAGCGCCACACACACATACCCCTCCCCATTCAACAACGTTGTTCTGTTTGAAGTGCTGGAATAAATTAGTCGTAGGGAGGTGGTAGCCCAGTGTTGGACTCTGGACCGGAAGATCACAGGTTCAAACCCCACCACCACCACCACCATGCTTCCACTAGTGGGCCCTTGAGCAAGGCCCTTAACCCTCAATTGCTCAGTTGTAAGTCGCTCTGGATAAGGGCGTCTGCCAAATGCTGTAAATGTAAATGTAGTCGTCCTACCACAGACTTTAAACAAATTTTACAGTGGGACTTTGACATGTCGAACAAGTTGCAAACCCGAAGCATTTCCATACGACTGGTGAAACCACGCCCCTTTTGGAAACGAGCGCTTTGGATTCGTCAGAGCGCCACAATGTTGTATTTCGTATATCACTAGTATAATGAGGGCCGGGGGGGGGGGAGGGGAGGGGAAATCTCGCTGAGCCAAACCGAGGTGAAATTGTAACATCGATTGAAAAGCAAACCATGAAATCAAATGCATTGGTAATAACGATATATATATATATATATACATATATATATATATATATATATATATATATATATAGATATATAGATATATAGATATATAGATATAGATAGATAGATATATAGATATCGTCCATCTCTAGTTCTTGTGGAGATTTCTGTGAGCTTCATTCAGCTACAAGGGTGTCGAAGTCAGGTGCCGATGCATTTATATTTACATTTGCGGCATTTGGCAGACGCCCTTATCCAGAGCGACTTACAACTGAGCAAGTGAGGGTTAAGGGCCTTGCTCAAGGGCCCACTAGTGGCAGCTTGGTGGTGGTGGTGGGGTTTGAACCCGTGATCTGGTCCAGAGTCCAACACCTTAACCACTGGGCTACCACCTCCCATGCAAGTTGAGGAATCCTGAGGTACCCTTAGCATTCCAGAGTTCGGAGGAGCTTTCCACACCAACCTGTTTAAAGCAGATCTTCAGTGGCGCATTATCATGCTGGAACAGGCCTGGATCTCCTCATTCAACGTTTCAAAGACATTATGTGTGTGTGCGCAACACGGTGACCGAAGGAAAAAAACGTGGGCGTGGAAGACGACTGGCGCCCCAATATTTGGATCTACTCTGACAACGTCCAGTTCATCACGGATATCTTCTGCTTCCTGAAAGCATCGAGTCAGACTAAATAGCCAATATGTTGTGTTTGAGGGACTGCTGATTCAGCAGAAAGCGCAGGGATTGGAATGTTTTATCCTTGAGGGAGTTTGTCACTTGATCTTCCAATCCAGCCCATGAAAAGCATAACCTGGGGCATCATCATGGTGGATCATCATTGGTTCCTTTAGTTCAAGTGTACTGGGATAGGTCAAGGTGTCCTCGTTCCAGTTCATCCCATTCTCCATGTACCGACACTGCTTGATCGTGATAGAAGGGCATTTAAGATCTATTGTGACTCATTTAAATCCCAACCCATCCATATCCAAAAAATAAACCACGATCTCGCTTCATTCCTACATACGATCTCATTTATAAATGATGCCGATTCACTTTTGAGTACAGGCCATGAGTGGAGACTATGGCGTAGTCCGAGGCCTCGACGCCTACCTACACACCTCTTCCAAAAAAAGTAACTACGCGTCACATCCATCTGGTCTGTGATTGGTCGGCTCGGCAGCGTATTTCCCGTGTAGCCGTACTTGCGTATTCTTCCTTACCGCCATTTTTAAATCCCGTAGTGAAGAAGCAAAGGTGGATTGTACCATTATTTGCGTTTTGACATAAGGAACATTTGACCTCGTTTGCTTTCAGGACCCGTTTAGAGACCCGTCCGATTTCTTACTGGATGACGCTTTTGTCCATGACTTTATGCAAATGAGGTGCTGGGGCTGGCGGTCTGTTTTAGGAGATAGGAAAGCAGGCAGTTTACGGTGGATTAACTTCTTTTTTTTTTTCCCTCCCCCTCCCGAGTGTTAAAGCCCCGTGTGGAAATCTGATTGTAAAGCACAGTGGAAGAGCGCGTCAGTAAATCGCTGAAAGAAGGTCGGACCAGTTTAGAAGTGGTTGGCGGTCTGAGGCCGTGCGGTGCAGTGCAGAGTGATGTTGGTTGTCGGGATCCTTGAGAAGATCGTGGAAGAAGGGTTTTGCTAAGGTGGTGTTGGAAAGCAAAGAAAGGTTGCCATGCAAAGTCCTCCAGCTGCGTTCTGGATCAGAGGTGGAGCTGCAGTAGTCCAGTCTTGGTGAACACAAACAGAAATGCTCTTCTAATATTCATTCATTCGTCTTCTACCGCTTTTATCCGATCTTCCCTCGGGTCACGGGGAGTCTGTGCCTATCTCAGACGTCTGTGGGCATTAAGGCAGGATACAACCTGGATGGAATGCCAACCCATCACAGGACACACACACATTCATACACTAGGGACAATTTTCCAAGGTGCCAATCAAACTACCGTGCATGTTTTTGGACCGGGGAGGAAACCGGAGAACCCGGAGAAAAAAAACCCTGAGGCACGGGGAGAACATGCAAACTCCACACACACATGGCCGAGACGGGACTCGAACCCGGATCCTGGTGGTGTGAGGTGAACGCGTGTGGGGAACCACTAAACCACCGTGCCCCCTACTCTTCTAATATTGTACAACAGAAATAGACAAAAATGTGCTTCCTGGATAAAACAAGCGTTATAAATGGGTCGTGATGTTTTTTTTTTCGTGCCCGGTCCTGGTCGTTCTGTGCTGCATTAAGCCGCAGATGCTGCAGAATCCTCTCTCTACCTTCTATAGCACTGCATCGGAACCCTGCATGGGTCTGAGCAGGAATCTCACACACACACACACACACACACAGCGCATCTCTGCATCTGCTGCAGACATTTCTCTCTCGAACAGCCTCGTTCCTGCTTCGTCATCAAGCTCTGCGGCATATGATGACCCCGTTTGTTTTTAGCATTTCATTTAATGCACGTATAAATTCTCAGCTCCTGCCTTGGCGATATGTCCTATAAATTGGATACAGTGGGGGGAAAAATGGGTCCGCTGTTTTTACCCGTTTGTAGTAGCCATGTTTATCCTGCAGCACCACACACACCTCCTGATTCAATAACGTGATTCGGTGGGAACCCGAACCATTTCCATACAACTGCTGAAACCCCGCCCCTCTTGGAAACAAACTCTTGGGATTGGTCAGCACGTGCGCCCCCATTTCGCAAGTGTAATTACGGGTGGGACACGGAGAACTACGGAAACCCGCTGTGCCGAACCAGGATGAAATCGTAGAATCGCTTTTCCCAACATCGGGATAAATCATAAAGTGGAATTAATCCATAATGACGATTAATCTACCAGATCTATATACACTAGCAATAAATCTGTATGCATAGTCTATTACTAACTACAGATATGGGCTATTGACGAATCCACATCGATAGTTTTTCCAGGTCACACCTGCACTATAGTGGCTGAGAAGGTCCTAGGTTTTTATGCAGCCCGAGAGCGGCCTCTAGTGGTGAATAGTCGATGATTCATTTTAGTTCATGATGCATGAACTAGTTAACAGGTAAAATGAAAATGAGCGAGCAAATATAGAAGTACCTTCAGAGTGTTATTTTTATTATATTGTATTACGTTATATTATATTATATATGTTGGCAAAAAGTTTGTGGACCTCAACCGTTTTTATTTCTTTAATGTTGCCCATAAAGAAAAGCAAATCCCCCCCGTTTGCTGTTTATAACAACCCCAATTGGTCTTGGATGTTTGTGTGTACTTGTTGTGATTTGTGATCGTTACTACACAGCAGTTGATGAGGGTTAATGGATTTGCTGAAGGGGTTGGTGGGATTTGAAAACATTACCTTCATAATCCCGTCATACCTTTCCGCACAAGCCTCTGTTTATTATTGTGTTTTTCCTCTAGACTTTTTTTAGTAGAAGCTTAAAATTGAGACTGCTTTTCTAAAATTCAATATTTCAACTTATAGAAAAACATATTAAACTATTAAATAGTTGTCTTTAATATATAGAAACTATATACACATTTTCTTATAAGGTTTCTTATGAGAGCCGGGTTATTTATTGACTTATTTTATAATTATATAGATACTCTGTGTGTGTGTGTGTGTGTGTGTGTGTATATGTATATATGTATATGTATATGTATATATATATATATACACACACACACACACACACACACACACACATGTACAGTACTGATCATAAGGGATAAAGGACAACGTCATATTTCTTTTCAGCTGCTCCCATTTAGCGTGTGTGTGTGAGAGAGAGAGAAAGAAAGAAAGAAAGAATGAGAGAGAGAGAGAGAGAGAAAGGAAAAAAGAGAGAGAGAGGGGGTGGAGGAGGAGGCGGAGTAAAAGGACTGAATGCTTTTCCCCCCCAGGCAATAAGACTAATAGAAAATGCACAACATGGTTTTAATGCTGGATGCTGTTGTCTGATAAAAAAAAATTAGTTGTGTGTGTGTGTGTGTGAGAGAGGGAGAGAGAGGGAGAGAGAGGGGAGAGGGAGAGAGAGGGAGAGAGAGGGAGAGAGAGAAATGTTTTATTTAAATGTTATTTTTTTTCCTTTCTCTCTTTCTGCTCTTTTTCTCTCCTTCTTGGTCCCTCTTTTGCTCCCTTGCTGTCTCTTTTTTCGTCTTCTCTCTCTCTCCTCTCTATGCCTCTCTCTCTCTCTCTCTCTCTCTCTCTCTCTCTCTGTCTTTGGTTTTCTTTTTCCTCTTTCTTTTTCTCTCATTTTCTCTCTCACTCTATCATTTACTGCAAAGGACAGCTGGCTTGCCAACAAGCTCTTCCTTTGTCACACACACACACACACACACACACACACACACACACACACACACACACACACACACACACACACACACACACACACACACATGCACACAGACAGACAGACAGGTGCTGCCTGTGTCTGTAAGTCTGTCCCTCTCATGTTCCCTCCCACCCACTGCTCCCCCTCCCCGCCCGTCCGACCTGCAGGAAGGAACTGAGAGGGATTTTTGGGAAGTGCCATTTTAAGGTTTCCTCCTATTTCCCCATTTTTCTGAACCGTCTAGCTCGGCAGCCCGCTCACGGCGCTCTGACCATTTTATCTGCTAGACAAACGGAGCCAGAAAGAAGAAGAAAAAAAAAACGGGAGGGAGGGACGGAGAGCGAAAAAGCCGCAGTGGAAGCGTGGACACGTTCCTCTGCTGTCTCAAGGCAGTGTAACAGAGGACAGATCTGTGCCTGGTCTCCAGGAGGAACTACATCTTTGTCATGCTAAGAGCACATAGGGTGGGTGAGTGTGAGTGTGTGTGTGTGTGTGTGTGTGTGTGTGTGTGTGTGTGTGTGTGTTCGTCACCGCTTTGCCTTCCCTGGCCTCTCTTATTTCTTTGAAGATGGTTTCACACCCTCCCCGTTTTTTATTTTAATCTCGGCTGCAGGCATGTTTTTGTTTTGTTTTTTTTGTTTGTTTTTTGTTTTCGACACCGTCAGCACTCCGTCGTCCGTCCGGTTTTACATTTCAGATTGACAGCGGCGTTTACTCTGCGATTGTTTTCATTTTGCGTTAGTTCTCCATTGAACACCCAGCTGTTCTGCTTTATGGAGTGGAGGGCTGTGCTGCAGTGCACTGTGGGTGTTGCTCATGGTTGAAACATGGTCAGTAACTGCATTGCTTGTTTTTGATTGTGAGGAATTACATATTTGGATTATCTAAATGAATATGTGGAATATTTCTGGATTATCTCAGAAATATGTGTGGGGGAAAATGAGTGGTATAGTCCATTTGGATTTTGTGGATTTGTTTTTTTTTCTGGAATTTCTGATGTGTGTGTGCGTGTGTGTGTGTGTGTGTGGAGAATGTGGAATGATTCAGGATTATCTGAGGAATGTGTGGAGGATGGGGAATATTTCTGGATTATCTCAGGTATACATGTGGATTATGTGTGGAATAATGGTGGAATGTGTGTGGATTATGTGGCATAATGGTGTATTATGTGTGGATTATGTGGAATAATGGTGTATTATGTGTGGATTATGTCGAATAATGCTGGATTATATGTGGAGTACATGTGGAATATGTGGAATAATGATGGATTATGTGTGCATTATGTGGAATAATGATGGATATGTGGAATATGTGTGCATAAAATGTGTTTATAATCTGCGGAATTATTTTTCACGGTTCAGAATTGTCATGTGGAATATTTCTGGATAATCTCAGGAATGTGAGTGAAAATAGTGTTATAGTTCAGCATTATCTGTGTGGATTGTGTTTTTTTTTTCTGGAATTTCTGACGTGCGTGTGGAGAATGTGGAATGATTCTGGATTATCTGAGAAATGTGTGGTGTGTGTGAAATAAATCTTGACTCTGAGGGAATGTATATTGAAGTGTGTAGAATACTTCAGGATTATCTGAGGAATGTGTGGAGGATGGTGAATATTTCTGGATTATCTCAGGTATACATGTGGATTACGTGTGGAATAATGGTGGATTGTGTGTGGATTATGTGGAATAATGGTGGATTATATATGACGTATGTATGTATTATGTGGAATAATGTTGGATATGTGGAATATGTGTAGAATGTGAGCATAAAATGTGTTTATAATCTGTGGATTTATTTTTCACGGTTCAGAATTGTGTCTTATGTGGAATATTTCTGGATTATCTCAGAAATGTGAGTGAAAAATAGTGGTATAGTTCAGCATTATCTGTGTGGGTTGTGTTTTTTTTCTTCTGGAATTTCTTATGTATGTGTGGAAAATGTGGAATGATTCTGGATTATCTGAGAAATGTGTGATGTGTGTGTGGAGTAAATCTTGACTCTGAGGGAATGTATATTGAAGTATGTAGAATACTTCAGGATTATCTGAGGAATGTGTGGAGGATGGTGAATATTTCTGGATCATCTCAGGTATACATGTGGAATGTGTGTGGATTATGTGAAATGATGGATTATGTGTGGATTATGTGGATATTTATAATCTGTGGAATTCTTTTTCACTGTACATAATTGTCATGTGGAATATTTCTGGATAATCTTAGGAATGTGAGTGAAAATAGTGTTATAGTTCAGTATTATCTGTCTGGATTGTGTTTGTTTTTTTCTGGAATTTCTGATGTGTGCGTGGAGAATGTGGAATAATTCTGGATTATATGAGAAATGTGTGGCGTAAATCTTGACTCTGAGGGGAATGTATATTGAAGTATCAGAGGAATATGTCGAGGATGGGGAATATTTCTGGATTATCTCAGGTACACATGTGGATTATGTGGAATAATGATGGGATATGTGTGGATTATGTGGAACAATGCTGGATTATGTATGGATTATATAGAATAGGATGGAGTATATGTGGCATTTCTGTGGATTCCATGCAGAAGGCTTTTTTGATTATAAAGAACGGGATTAATTTTGTATTATCAGAGAGAATAAGTGTGAAGAATGCAAAATACTTCATGATATGAGGGAATATGCTTCAAGAATATGGATTGCATCTGGATTATCTGAGGGAATATGTATAAAGCATGTAAAACACTTCAGGATTACCTGAGGAATATGTGCAGTATGGGTATTCTGGATTATCTGAGGGGCAAATGGAGAATGTTTCAGGATTATTAGTTAATGTGTGGAGAATGTGGAATGCTTTCAGAATATTGAGAACATATGTGATGTATGTAGAACACTCCAGGATTATCTGAGGCATTTTTGTGTGCTATGTGGAATACTTCCAGATTATTTAAGGTTTATGTGAGGAATGTGTATGGGATATGTTTTATATCATCGCTAGTATGTGAGGGGAAAACATCACATATTTCTGTTTATTAAGGAGAATCTGTGGAGTACTTTTGGAGCATGTGTAGATTATGTGCAGAAAATAAATGTGTTTATAATCTGTGGAATTCTTTTTCACTGTTCAGAATTGTGGATTATGTGGAATATTTCCTCAGGATTATCTCAGGAATGTGAGTGAAAATAGTGGTATAGCATTATCTGTGTGGGTTATGTGGGGATTCTTTATGGAGTTTCTGATGAATGTGGAATGATTCTGGATTATCTGAGAAATTTGTGGTGTGGAGTAAATCTTGATTCTCTGAGGGATGTATATGTATATGAAGTATTTAGTATGTACATGTATGAAGTATGTAATTATTCAGGATTATTTTAGGAATTAGTGAAGAATGGGGAATTCTCTTGGGTATAAATGTGGATTATGTAGAATAATTCTGGATAATATGTGGAATATGTGTGGAATTATGCTGGATTATATGTGTGGATTATGTAGAATAATTCTGGATAATATGTGGAATAGTTGTGGATTACATGGAATAATGTTGGACTATATGTGGAATATACTGTATGTGGATTATGTGGAATATGTGTGGATTTTGATAGAATAATGTTAGATTATATGTGGAGTATGTG
>JACRUU010000026.1:14670464-14677964 GCA_030449085.1 Kryptopterus vitreolus
ATGCCCATAGACGCCTGAGATAGGCACAGGCTTCCCGTGACCCGAGGGAAGATCGGATATAGCGCTAGAAGATAAATGAATGAATGAAAGTCAAACTAAAGGGGGCACGGTGGTTTAGTGGTTAGCAGGTTCGCCTCACACCGCCAGGGTCCGGGTTCGATTCCCGTCTCGGCCATGTGTGTGTGGAGTTTGCATGTTCTCCCCGTGCCTCAGTGGGTTTTTTTCTCCGGGTTCTCCGGTTTCCTCCCGGTCCAAAAACATGCACGGTAGGTTGATTATTGGCACCTTGGAAAAATTGTCCCTAGTGTATGAATGTGTGTGTGTGTGAATGTGTGAGTGTGTGTGTGTGCCTTGTGATGGGTTGGCATTCCATCCAGGGTGTATCCTGCCTTAATGCCCATAGACGTCTGAGATAGGCTCCCCGTGACCCGAGGGAAGATCGGATATAGCGGTAGAAGATGAATGAATGAATGAATGAAGTCAATCGAATATACATTTTGAATTCATTTCCACTTCCAGCTTGTGGTCCATTCCATCCTTTCCTCTCCACAGATGTCTCCAGAACTACATCCCACCCCAGTCGCTCACCCTCTCGTGCCCAGTGTGCAGACAGACCTCCATCCTGCCCGAGAAAGGCGTAGCGGCGCTGCAGAACAACTTCTTCATCACTAACCTGATGGAGGTGCTACAGCGGGAGGCCGAGTGTTCTCAGCCCGAGGAGCGCAGCGTCCTCGAGTCAGCCAGCGCCGCCACCTCGGCCCAGCCGCTCTCCTGTCCCAACCACGAAGGCAAGGTGAGGTGTCGCGGAATACCAGACAGGCGTGCGATGACATGTTATTACTGATGACGCAATAACGATTTTTTGTCCATTTTGAACGATTCATTATTGCATCATCAGCAATAATAAGGAAGTAGTGGTTAAGGCGTTGGACACTGGACCAAAAGATCACAGGTTCAAATTCCACCTCCACCATGCTGCCACTAGTGGGCCCTTGAGCAAGGCCCTTAACCCAAATGACTCCTTATTCCTGATGATGCAATAATGATTCGTTCATTTTGAACTGGTCTTAAAAGCGACTCGTGAAGAACGAAAGAACGAGTCCAGAGAACGAGTAAGAACGAGTAAGAGTCGTTTGTCCTTCTGTCACATGACTTTCAGAGACACGGAGATACAATACACAGGGAACAGAATCGAGTAGTTCATCTCATGAGTTGTATTTGGAGTGGCAGCTCGGTGCTTAAGGCCTCTGGCCCAAAGGTTCAAATCCGACCACCACCACTACAAAGCTGTCATTAGAGGGCCCTTGAGTAAGGCCCTTAACCCTCGATTACTCACTCTGGATAGTCTGTTAGTCACAGCTTGTGTTTGTGGAGGTGGAGTTTTATTTTATTTCTCGAAAGATTCGTTCATTTTGACGAGTCGCTAAAATGATCCGGTCTTCCCATCGCGACTTCTCATTGATGCATTTCCTGGTGCTCTTGCGCGCCCTCTGCAGGTGATGGAGTTTTACTGCGAGTCGTGCGAGACGGCGATGTGCCTGGAGTGCACGGAGGGAGAACACCGCGAACACGTCACCGTACCTCTGCGGGACGTTCTCGAGCAACACAAAGCGGCGCTCAAGAACCAGCTGGACGCCATTCGCAACAGGTACGCGCAAATAACCACAAATGCGAGAGAGTTATGCAGTTGTGGAGCTAATTATAACCGTGTCTGTAATAATACTCCACTTCGCTGTACACCCGCTGGTCTTACTAAAAGTGCATGTATTCAGTATCTCATGGGTCCTCCTCCACCATCACTTGAGCATTTTCACAACACACACAACACAAATCTGTACCTCAATACTGCACTACTATTATTCATGTGTCCTCTGTACTACATATAACTTCTTTTAACCTCTGGTCTAACCTTATAGATGGGTAGATAGCTAGATGGACATAGATGTAGACAGACAGATGGACATGGACAGAGGGACGTGGACGGACATAGATGCAGACAGATGGACATAGATGCAGACAGATGGACATAGATGCAGACAGATGGACATAGATGCAGACAGATGGACATAGATGCAGACAGATGGACATAGATGCAGACAGATGGACATAGATATAGACAGATGGACATAGATATAGACAGATGGACATAGATATAGACAGATGGACATAGACAGATGGATATAGACAGATGGACATAGACATAGATATAGACAGATGGACATAGACAGATGGACATAGACAGATGGACATAGACAGATATAGACAGATGGACATAGACAGATATAGACAGATGGACATAGATATAGACAGATGGACATAGATATAGACAGATAGACATAGACAGACAGATAGACATAGACAGACAGACATACATAGACAGACAGATACATAGATCGACGTGGGCAGACGGATAGATCTAGACATGGGCAGACGGATAGATCTAGACATGGGCAGATGGAAAGATATATAGACATGGGCAGATGGAAAGATATATAGACATGGGCAGATGGAAAGATATATAGACATGGATATATCGATGGGCAGATGGAAAGATATATAGACATGGGCAGATGGAAAGATATATAGACATGGGCAGATGGAAAGATATATAGACATGGGCAGATGGAAAGATATAGACATGGACAGACAGACAGATAGATATAGACATGGACAGACAGACAGACAGATAGATAGATATAGACATGGACAGACAGACAGATAGATATAGACATGGACAGACAGACATACATAGACAGACAGATAGGCATAGACAGACAGATGGACATATAGACATAATTATAGATAGATAGATGACAGACAGACATACATGAAGACTCACTTATTTACTCACACACTGACTCAGTTACTTTATTGATTCTGAGGGAAATTCTTGATATAATGCCTCAGTACAGACTCGTGGTTCTGCCTTTAATCTATTGTCTGTCTTTTTTTTCCTGTTGTTGTTTCTTTTACTGTCTTATTGCTGCTGTATACCAGGGATTTTCCTCGGGATCAATAAAGTCTCTATCTCCGTATCTACCTGCAGGCTTCCTCAGCTGACTGCGGCGATCGACGTGGTGAACGAGATCTCCAGGCAGCTGTGCGAGAGGAAGAGCGAGGCGATAACCGAGATCAGCAGCACGTTTGAGGAGCTGGAGAAAGCGCTGCACCAACGCAAGAACACACTCATCACTGACCTGGAGAACATCTGTAGCACCAAGCAGAAGGTACTGTACAAGGTCATGTGGATGCCAGGGCCTGCAAAGGGGCGGAAACTTTCCAAAAAAAAATATATTTTGGGACATATTTCGACAACATATTTGGCGAATTGGCCAAATTTGCCAAGTTGGAAACTTTCCGGGAATTTTGCCAGCAATGATCTGGTAAATTGCTGGCAACTGGAATTTGGGGAATCTTCCAAGTTGGAAACTTACCAGGAATTTTGGCAAAGAAAATGTGCCTTAAATTTCCAAAAATGTTTATCTGGGGAAATATGCCACGTTGGAAGCTTAAAAGGAATGCATGGGAATTTATTGGAATTTATGTGAATTAATACAAAATGTGGGGAAACGTATTTAAATAGACAGTCTAAATGTAAATAGAAACAATGTATATAAATAATGCAAAATAATATAGGTATAACAAAATTTGAAACGTTTCACTTTGATTTAATTGTTAGTATTATTTTGTTGCACAATAGAGTCAATACTACATTTGCAGTTGTGATGCTCTTATACAAAGCGATGTACAAAAATACTCAAAAATGAGTATCCATCGATTAATAAATCAACAGATCAAACAGAATACTCCTCAAAATGCACATGTTTCTACATTGTGTTGTGTGCAGTATTCTATACATGCTGTGTTGTGTAGTGGATTCCTGGTATACCGCACTGTCTATCTATCCATCTAACTATCTGTCTATCTAACTGTCTATCTATCTCGCCATTGATAATTATCTATCTGTCTGTCTGTCTATCTATCTATCTATCTATCCCTCCATTGATATCTATCTATCCCTCCATTGATATCTATCTATTTATCTATCTATTTATCTATCTGTCTATCTATCTATCCCTACATTGATATATATCTATCTATCTCTATATCTCTCTATCTCTATTTCTCTCTCTCTCTCTCTCTCTCTCTTTCTCTCTCTTTCTCTCTCTCTCTCTGTCTCTCTCTCTCTCTCTGTCTCTCTCTCTCTCTCTATCTCTATCTATCCATCTATCTCTCTATCTATCTCTCTGTCTCTCTCTCTCTCTCTCTATCTCTCTGTATCTCTCTGTCTCTCTCTCTCTCTAAATCTCTATATAATATATATATATATATATATATATATATATATATATATATATATATATATATATATATATATAGTTATATATATATATTATATATATATCTAATATATATATATATATATAGAGAGAGAGAGAGAGAGAGAGAGAGAGATTTATCGCCCTCTCTTTACATACCTTGTTTTCCCTGTAGGGTTTCTGTTACAGTTTGATGCAATATAATAATAATATCTTTAATATCTTTTCTTTATAATTTTTTTTAATCATATAATTTACTTCTCTTTTGAGGCCGGTCACTTCTGGTATCAGTTTAGTATCTATAAGGAGGTATCATACCGAATCATACCGAGACCATAATGATGGTATTGAAGCATCCCCTAGTGTTATGTTCTGGAGGAGTGCACAGTACATGTAGGGGGCGTGGCCTGTGCGTTAAGCATGTTGAATGGATAGAAATTCAACTGAAATTGGATTAAATCTGCTTGTTTTATGTGAGATTATGCTGATGTTTTTTTAACGACATTTAAATCACTCATTCTAATATATTCCTGTTCGTTCCCCTGACATGCTGTGTGTGTTTAACAATTTTATTAAAGGCAGAGATGTTATAATTGCAACGCTAGTTAGAGTATTAAAAACATGAAATATTCATTTATGGTTCATGTGCAATTAACGTTATGTGTGTGTGTTTGTGCGCTCCAGGTGCTCCAGGCCCAGCTGGCGTCTCTCCTGCAGGGGAAAGAGAACATCGAGAGCAGCTGCAGCTTCACCGAACAGGCCCTGAACCACGGCAGCGCCACCGAGGTGCTCCTGGTGCAGAAGCAGATGGGAGAGAGGGTGGCAGCGCTGGCGCGCCACGCTTTCCCCGAACAGCCGCACGAAAACGGGCACCTGGAGTGCCAAGTGGAGACCGAGGGCCTCCGTCGCTCCATTCAGAACCTGGGGGTCCTGATTACCACTAGCGCCGTGGGCCACACCAGCGTGGCCACGGGAGAGGGGCTGCGGCACACCGTGGTGGGACAACACACTACAGTAACGGTTACCACCAAGGTAAGTCATGGTGTGGTGTGAAGGGTTAATTTTTTTAATGACTTAATACATAAGCATTTTTCATTATTGTAAATGTCTTTATTATGCCTCTTAATGCTAGATTAGATTTTGTACACAACAAAAATGAGCTTTATTTTTCAGGAGCCTATTAAAGGTGCATTATTACATCATAGCAACCTTTGCCCGATAAACAAGGGGATAAAAAACAAGCTTAATTACAATCATACGAAACGGTTTGGAATAAATAAAATGTGCTAAACGAAGGAAGTATTAAGGAATAAATAAAGTCTAGCTAATATAAACGTGGCATCTGTGATTGGCCTCTAGGGGGCGCTCTTGTAATGGTTTTTAACGTAATGTTTTGTAATGTTTTGTGAAAACGTAGAGCTTAGAGGGTTGTTTTTTAAAAAGATAGAAGCATGAAAGCTAAATATTCTTGTAAATATTTTAAAGTAATTGTGGTGTTTACAATTCTGTAAATCACTGGTACACCAAAAGTAACTTTTGCCATGTTAAACTCTACCTCTTCTAACTTTATGTAATCCGAGAATATTTGTTAATGCATGTTGTAAATAAGTGTTTATTTTGTGTGTATGTATGTATGTAAATATATATATATATATATATATATATATATATATATATATATATATATATATATATATATACACTCACTAACTTCTGTAACCAGGACAAGTCTGGGGAGTTGGTAAAGACGGGCAGCGCAGCTCTGGTCGCACAGATCGCCGGACCCGACGGCTCGGTCACTCGCGCCGAGGTGACGGACAACAAGAACGGCACGTACGAGGCCGGTTACACGCTGTCCAGCGAGGGCGAGTTCTCCTTCTCCCTGCTGCTGTACGGCCAGGCCGTGAGAGGAAGCCCGTTCCGCCTGCGCGCCGTCAAACCGAGCGACGCCCCGCACTCCCCCGAAGACGTCAAGCGGCGCGTCAAATCCCCCGCGGGTGGAGGAGGGGGTGCCCACGTGCGCCAAAAGGCGCTGCGGCGTCCCGCCAGCATGTACAGCACCACCAAGAAGAAGGAGAACCCCATCGAGGATGAGCTCATCTTCAGAGTGGGTGGGTGGATGATTATTGAGACTCTCTTTATCCAGATCTTTGAAGCCTTAATCAATAAATACATCCTGATAGTGGTTAAATGTCACATATTGCTTTCCTATGAGACTAAAGTGTGTTGCACTAAAATGCATATTTGTTTTTTTTAGGGTCAAGGGGACGTGAGAGAGGGGAGTTCTCCAACCTCCAGGGCATCTCCACATCTACTAATGGGCGTATCGTTGTGGCCGACAGCAACAACCAGTGCATACAGGTGAGGGTTATATTATATCCGTCACAGCAAGGGTTTGGAGAATCTAGAATTCTTATTCTGTATTTATTTATTAAAATCTCGCCGATTTTCTAAACCACCCCCAAACTTATCTTATTATATAACACTTTATTTTGCAAAATACAAAATACGGGCGTTATATTGCTGTTATCATCACTCGTATTATAGGCCCATATTTCTCCCTGACCTCTCATTTAGGATGCTTTTCATGAACTGACCCCACCCGCCCCCCACCCACCCCTGCATATGAATAGCCTGATTTAGGGTTTTATTTAAAAAAAAAAAGATATTTATAGGCAATTTTTTTTCCATCCATCCAAATGCCATCCATCCATCCATCCTCCACCACCAATCCATTTCATCCATCCTCCTCCATCCATCCATCCATCCACCATCCCTCCATCCATCCATCCATCATCCATCATCCATCCATCCATCCTCCTCCATCCTCCATCCATCCATCTCCATCCATCCCTCCTCCATCCATCCATCCATCCATCCCTCATCCATCTTAAAGCCATCCATCCATCCATCATCATCCATTCCATCCATCCATCCATCCATCCATCCATCCTCCATCCATGCCATCCATCCAAAAAATCCATCCATCCATCCATCCATCCATCCATCCATCCATCCCTCCTCCATCCCCTCCATCCATCCACCATCCATCCATCCATCCATCCATCTGCCCACCCATCCCTGTTGCTGTAGGAACCCCTATGAAATGTATGTGTGTATAGAATGCTCAAATAAAATAAATATAAAATAATGTTTAGGAATACCTGTGGCTTGTTTTGTG
>JACRUU010000026.1:14685464-14710464 GCA_030449085.1 Kryptopterus vitreolus
CACACACTTTACTGAGCTACGTGTCACGTCTCAAATGCCTCCCGTCGTCGCGGCTAAACCGAGCAGCGGTTATCAATATACGACTGCAGGAAACCGTCGAGAAGCTGACATGCTTTCTTGCTCTTGGTCTCCTTGCACTTTGAAGCCGGGGGCGTTTCCTCGATCCACACTTTATTATCAAGGATATACCTGAATCTAAAATAAATTAATAAATAAACAAATATAATTATATATATATATATATATATATGAGAGAGAGAGAGAGATAAGTCTCATGTTATTTCAATAAATTAAATGTGTTTCATTAAAGCTACTTAAAGATTACGTAGTATCTCTTTTGGCTTTAGTCCTAAACAGGATATTTTTAAAATCGATTCCTTTAAGATCTCACCGCGACTTGGTGTTTCCCACAAACGCTGCCGAGTCCTGCCCCATGATCAGATAATCCGCATCGGTTTTCAGGCTCAGCTCGTCACAGGATGAACGCTGGAGCACTTCCCGCACTTCGCCTTCCAGGATACCGATGTCCTTGCCTGTGTGTTTAGTTTATTTTAGGATTTACTATCAATCAATCAATCAATGATAAACCAGAATGAACTCAAAAGCAGACTCACCCGCCTGGAAGACTTTCGTAATTAATGTCGAATAGTAAACAAACACGCCGTCCTGGCTTATGTTTCAGGATCTTGACTGTATAAACTGTTCGGGGGGAAAAAATATCATTTATTGTCGGTAAAGTATTTAATGTTGGAGGAAATATAATGAATGAGGCAGTGACTTGCCGTAATCAACGATGGGTGAGGAACAGGCATACAAAAACCTGGTGTCCTTTTCCATGTTCTTACTGAAGGTGACTTTCAGACGTGGACAGCCGCCTGTGATGGAGCAGGCAGGGGGCGGTCACATTTCTACAGCGTTATTAGGGGAAATCTTATGCTACCATATTTAATTATATGAAATTACACCCATATGGATGTATGTGTGAGTGTATGTGTGTATATGTGTGTGATATATATATATATATATATATATATATATATATATATATATATATATATATATATATATATATATATATATATATATATATATATATATAAAATACACGTGTATATACACGCATAGTGTATATATAATATATATAGTATAGATATATATATATTATATATTATATATATATTATCTATATACTATATATAATATGTATATATATATAATATATATACACACGTGTATATACACGCATATATATATATATATAGATATATATATATATATATATATTTATATAATGTATTATATATTAATATTCTGAAGGGTTTCTTTTATTTTTTTGGTCACAAATTGTGAGTTACTGTAAACTAATATCATGCAAAAGAGTAAATATGACCAAATAATTTGACAAATGACAAACAAAGCTGTGTTTATGCCTAAATTGTAAATAACTCTTGTGTATTATAAGAATTGCCCCCCCATCCCCTTCTATCGGCTTCTCTCATTTGGGGGTACATGTTTTTATGACTGTTGCTCTTCCTAACACAACCCTCCCCATTTAACCGGGCTTAGGACCGGCACCAGGATGCCACTAACAATGTGCAGCCCTAACGGCTGGGGCTGACAGAGGAATTGGGGATTAAGGGCCTTGCTTAAGGGCCCACTAGTGTAACTTACAAAAAAACAAAAATAAATTGTACTTTATAACTCTCAATTTTATAACTCTTCCTCTTAATTTTCTAGCCTTTTTATCTCGCAAGACTCCCCGGCCACCCCCCCCCCCCCCCCCCTCAACTGTGAGTTTATATCTTGCAATCCTGAGAAAAACGTCAGAATGGTGAGATATATAAAGTGCCGTCACACTCACCCTCGGCACACGTGCACACGTCATCTTCACACAGCTTGGCCAGCATGGGGTTGTCCTTCGGCACCGTGTAAAACACCGAACACTTCCTATCTGTAAAAATCAACACCGTGTTCACTGCGGCCCCTCGGCCCGATCGCTGCACATCCACCGAAAGTGCTGGAAGCGTCACTGACCTGGATTGTAATAGTCGTAGACGACTGCAGCTGCCGGCTGGACGAGTCCTACAGGAACGATCTGCTCTGCACGGAACCTCACGCACGACTCGCCGCTGATCTGCCCACGAGCAATGTAAGTCATTTATTATTTAGTGATATCTTAATCTACTTTCAGTTTACTACCAGGTGTGGGGGGAAAAGTTTGCATCCCCTTAGACGGAAATAATGACCAAATGACCCCTGCCTTTCATCCAGTAATCTCAATGTGTAATCTGGATTTGATCAGGGCTGGATTTTAATCCTGGCTGTTTTAATCTGGATTTGACGAGGGCTGTAGTAATAAAATTGTAGATCAATATTTACATTCACAGCATTTAGCAGACGCCCTTATATATAAATAGTGCTTTAGGTCTCCATCTAAGAATGAATTCATTCAGATATGATTGATTATAAACTTTAAATACAAAACAAGCATAGACACTGTTGAGGGATTTATTATTATTTTTTTTTAAATTATGGTTTCCTAACCCTAACCCTAGGAGCACAGTGGCTTAGTGGTTAGAACGTTCGCATCACACCGCCAGGATCCAGGTTCGAGTCCGGTCTCGGCCATGTGTGTGTGTGGAGTTTGCATGTTCTCCCCGTGCCTCAGGGGGGTTTTCTCCGGGTTCTCCGGTCCAAAAACATGCACGGTAGGTTGATTGGCACCTTGGAAAATTGTCCCTAGTGTGTGATTGTGAGTGTGTGTGTGTGTGTGTGTGCCCTGCGATGGGTTGGCATTCCATCCAGGGTGTATCCTGCCTTAATGCCCATAGACGCCTGAGATAGGCACAGACTCCCTGTGACCCTAGGGAAGATCAGGTATAGCGGTAGAAGATGAATGAATGAACCCTAACCCTGGACAGTGAGAAGGAAGATGATGATCAATACCGAATGTAAAATGATCCCCTAAATGAAAATAATTATATTTCTAATTAAAGATCTACCACATAAGGTCCCGGCAGAGCCGAGGCACAGAAGGCCCTGGAAGGTTGGCGAGTGAAAAACAATGGAATCGATAAGAGTATTGAAATTTTATGGCAAATGTCCCTGCTCCATGAAGATATGCTTTACATGGATGAGTGTGATAGATCTTGGTCTCTGCTATAGAGCTCTGACCTCAACCCTATTGATTGTATATTCACATAATATTCAACTTTAACAAGTAGCCACTGAGCTACCAGCTCACTCCCTTATTCACATTAAGGCATTGGCCTCTGGACCAGTAGGTAACAGGTTTAAATTTAGTGGGCAAGGCCCTTAACCCTCAATTGCTCTGTTGTACTGTAAGTATATAAGCAGTGATGACTGAATGGATAAGTCTAATTGGAAGGTTTGGCATGCAAGTGCCAGCCTAGTCAAGCTGGCACTGTTGGACCCTTGTGCAAGGCCCTTAACCTATAGGGGTGCTGATTCATGCAAACATAGACTAATACTGATCTGTAATGTACATGTGACAAATACATTTACAATATGTATTTAATAATTTAAAGATTTTCTCAGAAAAAGAGGAATGCCGTGCGTTACCTGATTAAAGTAAAGGAATACTTTGTTATGGTACGCATCATAATGGTCGATGTATTTCTCTGTGCCTTTTACATTCTACAGAGCAAACAGCAAAGAACACATTGAGTAAAAATCATGCATATGGTTTCATATACATGTAAAAAAAATAATAATTAAGCAAATGAATAATATAGATTAACAGACATCTTCCAGATCTTGGACATATGGTGTGAGTCCAGACAGGAGGGAGATGTCCACCAGGACCATGCCAGATGAATTTCCTTGTTTCTTGCTATATTATGGGAGGAAACATGTTTTGTCAAATAAATCCAAAACCATTAGTATATAGTATAACCATATAGTATATAGTATATGTGTGTACACACACACACACACACACACATATATATATATATATATATCATATATATATATATATATATATATATATATATATATATATATATATATATATATATATATATATATATATAATATCTGCACAACCCAAACATTTGGAAAAAAAATGTAACGTGTTCAAATTTGTCAAAGAGGGGGCACGGTGGCTTAATGGTTCGCCTCACACCGCCAGGGTCCGGGGTTCGATTCCCGTCTCGGTCATGTGTGTGTGTGTGGAGAGTTTGCATGTTCTCCCCGTGCCTCAGGGGGTTTTTCTCCGGGTTCTCCGGTTTCCTCCCGGTCCAAAAACATGCACGGTAGGTTGATTGGCACCTTGGAAAATTATCCCTAGTGTATGAATGTGTGTGTGTGTGTGTGTGCCCTGCGATGGGTTGGCATTCCATCCAGGGTGTATCCTGCCTTAATGCCCATAGACGCCTGAGATAGGAACAGGCTCCCCGTGACCCGAGGGACGATAAGCTATAGCGTTAGAAGATGAATGAATGAATGAAATTTGTCAAAGAAGCAAATATGGTGGGAGAAGTCGGGTGTCCCAATACTTTTGTCCGTATACTGTGTAGATTTTTTTAAACATGGATATCGACATCTCTTAGCATAAACATGCTCGGTTATGAATGTAAAAACTGGCCGTACCTCACACACACTGTGTAAACCAGTCTGTTTTCTTTCGGCGCTTCCTCTGGAGCTTGCCTCTTCCTGCGTGTGCGCAGATCGAACCAGTCCTGGCTGCTCATGGGTTCCTCGCTCGCGTTGTCGTCGTAGTTATCGTAATCGCTCAACTTATCTTCTTCGTCTTCGTTAGATACTGTGAGCAGAGAGGATTAGATACACGTAAACAAACAGCTTTTCTGGACACTTAAAGTGCTTTACATTATGAGAGGGGGATCTCTTTCTCCTCCACCAGTGTACACCAGTGTACACCATCCACCTAGATGATGTGTGCCAGAACGCCCATGACAAACCAGCTTAGTGGTGGAGAGGAGACAAAATGATGAAGCCAAACAGTAGATATGGTGGATGGTTAGGAGGCTGTGATGGTCCTGGTATTTTTAATGACCACAGAGAGTCAGGACCTCGGTTTAACATCTCATTTCGAAATACGGTGACACTATACTGTCCCCCAGTCACTATACTGCGGTGCTTGGACCCACATGCACCACAAGCACCCCCTGCTGGCCCTCGCTAACACCTCTTCCCCAGGAGGTCTTCCATCCAGGTACAACCCTGCTTGGTTTCAGTCAGCAACCAGTCTTGGGCTACAGGGTGATTATGGCTACAGTAACTGTATTTTTTAATCTGGAAGCCTAAAAGGCTTTATTGATCTAGATTTGGCCGTTTTTGTAAAATCCATTTCTACACTATATGGACAAAAGTCATTACCTGTCGTTATCAGGATACCTGTCGTTTCCAGCCGTTTCTGTTTCTTCCCCAAATGATTATATTAAATTTAATGACAATGACATATTGAACGTATTTGGGATGAATTGGAACGCTGTCTACACCTTTAACCTCCTCACCCTCTCACCCCACCACTCTCACAAAGCAACATCCAGAACATCTTCCAAGAAATGAGGGGTTTGTTATAGCAAGCAAATGAGGAATGGAAAATGGATGGAATGCAGTCAGGTATCCGGAAACCTTAGTCTATATAATGCATGTAAAGGCTATGTAAAGGTACTTCCAGGCAGTGTTGGGCCGTCAGGGCCTGCAAGGCCTTCTCTGCTGGCCTATGGAATATCTGAATCACAAACTGATATCACTTATATTTTGTCCATCAGTACTTATTCAATAATTCCAAATGGTCTATTTGCTTCCTTTCATATCCGCCATAAGCAAATGTTGTTGCTTTTCCGATGCTTGTGCAGCTTCCAGACATGTATTTTCATATTAAAGCATTTAACCAATCACATTTCAGCCATCATTTGTTGCCAGGCAGAGTCAGAGAAGTCTGCCTGGAGGCCTTCACAATCAATTCTGCTGCACCTCTAACACAGAAAAAATGTTGATCAAACTGCTGCTTCAACCAATCAGATTTTGAGTTGGTGCCACCAGCGACCTCTAGCAGGCGTATGATGATGTCACCGTATTCGGATGGATTTTGTTTACAGACAATCCGATTTGTTGGTGAGTAAAATGCTGCTGTTTTCCTAAATAATATTGCAAGTTTGTCTTGATGTTTCTTATGTGGGTCACAGCTGGAGCTGCAGTAGAATACATGTCTGGAGCTGCAGTAGTTCGCCCCTGGTTTGTTTATTCAGTACGGGCATTTATTGTGTCTAAAGCAATGGCAATTTATACTGAATCTCTGCATATTAAGATGGTTTTTATAACCATCAATTCAGACGTAGCAGTACTGAAGGCCTAGGTGTGAAATGCACGGCCACACTACTGCTTCCAGTTGAGGTTTAAAGTTCTCTCTGCGGATATAAGATTTACTATAAGGTGGTTAAAAAGCGACCAAGAGTTGCGGAAATGAAGAGTACGTACAGACTGCGAGTTCCCCGTCCACTTTAACGCTGAGGTCAAAATGGTCACAGAGTGACTCGTGCTTTTTCAGACTTCTGTATGTCTGCATAACCTATAAAAAAATTAATAAATAAATAAAAATGTGAACAGCAGCCTGTAAGAGACACAACGTTAAACATCCTGGGCATTATATTAAATTGGAAATGAAAACATTACCGCTAGCGTCCCCTGTCCATGTCCCTTTACATTCACGATTACTTTGCCCCCCTCTTTGACCTATTGGAACAATTCATTGCTCGTATGTAAATTAAAGAAATGGATAACGATAATAAAAAAAAAAAATGAATGTTTTGATGGCCGCTTCTCTCACTTGGATCGCTGTTTGGGTCAATGCAGTTCTCCTGTTTAAGACCAGATTCTTCCTGAGCTTGTGGTTCACGCATATTTCCACTCGCAGGTCCAGGTCCTCCACGTCGTTCTTCCGGATGCTGAACTGCGACAGCGCCTCCAGGGCGACGACCGTATCCTGTAAAACCGGGGACTCGGAAATCAAGTGCAGTCTGGGAATAATTCCTTATTGTGTATTAGTGGTTCATTCATTCACAAATTTCAATGTGACAAATTTCATTCATTCATTCATCTTCTACCGCTTTATCCGATCTTCCCTCGGGTCACGGGGAGCCTGTGCCTCTCTCAGGTGTCTATGGGCATTAAGGCAGGATACACCCTGGATGGAATGCCAATCCATTGCAAGGTACACACACTCACATTCACACACATTCATACATTAGGGACAATTTTCCAAGGTGCCAATCAACCTACCGTGCATGTTTTTGGACCGGGAGGAAACCGGAGAACCCGGAGAAAAACCCCCTGAGGCACGGGGAGAACATGCAAACTCCACACACACATGGCCGAGACGGGAATCGACACCAGACCCTGGCGGTGTGAGGTGAACGTGCTAACCACTAATCCACCGTGCCCCTTAGTGGTTTAAGGCAATATAACCATTCCAAAAATACCAGTTCCGCTTCTTTGGGGTGCTTTTGTTAGGGATCATCTGCCTCTATATTACCCTGTGTCCTCTACATCTGCATCTTTCAAACCAAACGTTCACTCTTGCAGCTCAAATGACGCCTGGCACTGTTGAACCCAAGGATTTTGATCGCTTGGCTTTGGGCGTCATGTCCGCATATACAATCGTTCACCTTCATCGCCCGTCATTCACGCTCATGTCTTTCTCATGCTGACATTCATTCCCCTATTCTACAAGGGGAAATGTTTTTCGACCCGCTCCCTACTCTCTCCCAATCACTAGGCAAATATAACACCTATGGCTGACCTATGATTGGCCTACAATAATACTACTACTACTACTACTAATAATAATAATAATAAGGCTGACGAATGGAAACACTGCGTTTTTTTTTACCTTTATTTTATTTTGGTTTAATTTTTTATACTTTACTAGATTGTTTTTATAAATATCACCTATAAGCAGTCTAAACAGTGTCCGTGTTGTGTCTAATTGACAAAGTAACCAAGTGTAGAATCCCGCTTTGTGATGTCAAAGGATCGGGCTTCATTACAGCAGAAACAGTCAGAAGTCGGATGGTTTCATTGGAAGTGGTCAGTAAATCTTGTTAAGACTCAATTATTTATTTTTTTATCTTTAATCTACGGTTCTAATTTGTCTTTAATTTTATTCCCATTCTTAATAATAATAATAATAATAATAATAATAGCATTAAAAATCATCCTCTAAATACTCTTCTACAATCTTGATAATACTCTTTTTTTTATCTATAATCTACGGTTCTAATCCATTTCTATTTTTTTTATTAAACAATTAAATAAATAAATAATAATAATAATAATAACAACAATAATAGACATTTAAATTACTCTATATACTCTTTTCTACAATCTTGTTAACACTCGCTTCTTTTTTCTTATTTTTAATCTACAGTTCTAGTCAATCTCTAATTTTAAAAAATATATATATTTTTAATAAAATCCATCTCTAATTTTTTTTAGTTTAAAATAAGATTCATTAAAAAAAATCTAAAAGTAATCTAAATACTCTTTTCTACAATATAAAACACATTTTTTTATAAATAAATTTGAGAAAAAAAATAGTCTTACCATGATTGTAGATAAGAGTCTTTAGATTACTTTTAATTATTTTGTTATTGTTTTTAAATAGTACTCTAAATACTCCAATCTTCATAAGACTCATTTTGCTTATCTTTAATAGATGGTTCTAATCCATATCTATTTTTTTATTTAAAAAAATTACAAATTAAATAAATAAATAATGTGTTTATAAAGAACTTTAGAAGCATGTGACTCCGGCATGATCCGGTTTCTTGGCCCGTCCATGGCCTCTTAAACCCCACTAAACCCCACCCAAATAAATGTAAATAAATTACAAATAAATGTAAATAAATTACAAATAAATGTAAATAAATTACAAATAAATGTAAATAAATTACAAATAAATAAATGTAAATAAAAATGTGAACTCATGATGACCAGGCCTTCTCCATTCCATAACCTCCTGAGATGAAGTCAACACAGGCCTTGGCTTTTCCTCACCCATCTGCACCTTAGCAATCGCATAGAGGGGAAGGCCTTGGCCTATACACGACCACGTAATATGAAGTCACGGCACTAAAACACCTTCCTATAAATAACGGTGTGATATATATATATGGTGGCTTAGTGGTTAGCACGTTCGCCTCACACCACCAGGGCCCGGGTTCGATTCCCGTCTCGGCCATGTGTGTGTGGAGTTTGCATGTTCTCCCCGTGCCTCAGGGGGTTTTTCTCCGGGTTCTCCGGTTTCCTCCTGGTCCAAAAACATGCACGGTAGGTTGATTGGCACCTTGGAAAATTGTCCCTAGTGTATGAATGTGTGTGTGTGTGTGTGTGTGTGTGTGTGTGTGTGTGTGTGTGCCCTGCGATGGGTTGGCATTCCATCCAGGGTGTATCCTGCCTTGATGCCTATAGACGCCTGAGACAGACACAGACTCCCCGTGACCCGAGGGAAGATCGGATATAGCGGTAGAAAATGAATGAATGAATATATATATAGATAGATGGATAGATATCATGTCACATAGAAGGTGTACCTGTGTGGAGCGGAAACCTCCTCCGTACCGGCGCTGCTCGGTGAGCCACGTGGCGATCTGCACGGATCTGGCATCGTCTTGCATCGTCAAGGCCTGGAGCAAACCGTATGCCGTGGCCTCCACTGAAATGGCATCTGCTGCCTTATCCAAGCCCACTGTTCCACTGACATCCCAGAAGCAGCGCTCTGAGGGACGTTATAAAGCAACATAAGCCGCCTGAATCGATACCGCGAGAACACCGGTGACGTTTAAAAATGAAGCGTAACTGTTATCACATGTCGCCGAGTCCATCAGCTTCCTGTGAGCTCGCGTGGCATGGGGGCTTTGAGGATTGTTCAGGGACAGAGCGTACGACGTCATGGCGACGGCGTAGAGGTTTTGTTGTGCGTTGAAACGCTGAAGGAGGTAATCCCTCGCCTTCTCGCTAGCTACCCGCTGAAACGGAGAAAAACACAAACGTTTATGGAATTCTATATAATGGGGACACAAGCTGGGCTGGACACCTTTATAACCTCTACATTGAGCCTCTATGTGCTGCTGTTATAACCTCCACAGATGTTCCAGATGTAACATTTTGAAAAGATGTAATCATGAATATATTGTTCATCTCCTCCACTTTATTCTTCATCTCTTTCTTCAATGCCTTCTTTTTCCTCATCCCCTCCTTCTTTTTCACCTCCTTCTTTTTCTTCATCATCTCCTCCTCCTCCTCCTCTACAAGTTCCATTCCGTCCTCCTGCAATTTGAACTCCTCCTCTTAATATCTCCTAATCTTAATATCCTCCTCCTCATTCTCCCTGGTTCTTTATCCCTTTATCTCCTTCTTTCCTGTAGTCCTCCTCTCATCTATTCTCCTCCTCCTCCTCCTTATGTTTCATCTCCTCTAAGGCAATATTGTTCATCTCCTCCACTTTATTCTTCATCTCTTTCTTCTTTTATCGCCTTCTTTTTCCTCATCCCCTCCTTCTTTTTCACCTCCTTCTTTTTCTTCATCATCTCCTCCTCCTCCTCCTCTTGATCTTAAACTTAGCCTCCCTCGCCTTCATTCCGTCCTCCTGCAATGTACCCTGCACATCAAGACACCCTTGAACTCCTCCTCTTAATATCTCTGTGAACTAATGGCAAAAACTTAGTTTTGTCTCATATCCCAGAAGCCTCATGTAGTTTGGCTCCTCTTTTTTATGATTCAATGGTGTCCCTGGTTCTTTATCCCTTTATCTCCTTCTTTCCTGTAGTCCTCCTCTCATCTATTCTCCTCCTCCTCCTCCTTATGAATAATTTCATTACTCACAGGAACCTAGTTCTAAGGCAAGCCTTTATCTTTTTAAATTTTCTTTCGATTTAGCTCTTTCCTTTGCTTCCCTCCTCCTTCTTTCTCCTCCAACTCTTCTAACTTATTCTCCTCCACCTTCCTTAATGGTTCTTCACATTGGTTAACATTTATAGAATTTTTATTTATTATTACTTTTGTCTTATTTCTGTGACCCTTGACTTTTTCTTTCATCTGTATCAAAGGTACCAACATATCTATATCATCTGTATATATATATATATATATATATATATATATATATATATATATATATATATATATATATATATATATATATATATATGAAAAAAAAATCATTATCATGCATTACCAGCTCTGTGTCCGTCCCCAGTTCATACACAGGCATTGCGTGATGAAGGGTTATAAGGATATACGCCGTCAGGGACACATCGTCTTCGGATTGTCCGACGCCACCCTGAGAACACAAGCGTTTTTTTTTTTTTATCGCTATATAGAAAAGTGAGTTTTGACTGGTGACGGTTTATATTCGCACCTTCATTCCTCTGTCGTAGAGCGGATTTGGGTCGTCCCAGGCGCCGTTGTCCTTCTGTTTGGATATCAGAAAGGACACGGCGTCGCGGATGTGCGAATCGCTAACGTCGACGATGTCTCGTGCTCTCGTCAGCTCCTTGGCGATGAAGGCCGTCAGCCTGGGGGGCAGTTCGGAAGGCGGTTAAAGGTCTACAGGGCGCAAATTCAATCCATTTCAATGCAGTTTAAGGGAAAATGTACCAAATGCTGCTGGGTGTGCTCAGGAATGCCCCATAGGATCTGTCCTCCTTCTTGTATGTGAGGACCCGGGTGTAACCTGCCACATAGGCATTTCTAAACATTGGCATGTGACCAAATGCAAGATTTATCTTCTATCACTCTTTACATTTTCCCCCTCTTATTGTCGTCTTCTACCTTTTTTCCCCCTCTTCTTTTCCCTTCTTAATTTTTTTCCTAATCCATTGTTGTCTTTCTTCATCCTCCTTTTTTCCCCATCATTCTTCATCTTCCTATTTGTCTTCTGTGTCTTAATCTCTCCCTCCTCCTTCTTTACATCCTCCCCTTTCTATCCTCCTCCTCTAATTTCACCCACTCCTCCTTCTGTTTCATCTCCTCCTCCATTTTCTTCCTTATCTCCTACTGCTTCTCTCACTTCATTTCCTCCTGTCATTTTTATTTCATCTCCTCCTCCTCCTCCTCCTTTTTGTCAAGCCCCTCCCCCTTCCTCTTAATCTCCTCCCCCTTTAACTCTTCCTCAGATTTCATCTCCACCTCCTTCATCTCCTCCTTTATCTCCCCTGTTTTCTTCATCTCCTCATCCTTTATCTCATCCTCCTTTCATCTCCACCTCCTTCATATCCTCCTTTATCTCCCCTCTTTTCTTCATCTCCTCATCGTTTATCTCATCCTCCTTTCATCATCTTCTCCATCTCCTCCTTTATCTCCCCTGTTTTCTTCATCTCCTCATCCTTTATCTCATCCTCCTTTCATCTCCACCTCCTTCATCTCCTCCTTTATCTCCCCTCTTTTCTTCATCTCCTCATCTTTATCTCATCCTCCTTTTTATCTCATCCTCCTGTCATCTCCTCAACCTTTATCTCACCTCCTGTCATCACCTCCTCATCCTTTATCTCCAACTCGTTCTTCATCTCTTCCCACACCTTATTCATCTTCTCCATGCCCTCCTTTATCTCCCCCCCTTTTCTTCACCTCCTCATCGTTTATCTCATCCTCCTGTCATCACCTCCTCCTTCATCTCCTACTTTATCTCCTCCTCCTTTCTTCATCCTCACCTCCTTCACCATTTCATCCTCCTTCTTGTTTATCTCCTCCACTTTATTCTTCATCTCCTTCTTCTGTTTCACCCCTCTTGTTTTTCTTTCGCTTTATTTTCCTTCATTCCATCCTCCTCTAATTTTAACTCCTTTTCTCCTCCACCTTCCTTAATCTTCACCTGTTCCTTCTTCACCTCCTCTTAACCCTTCATCTTCATCTTTTGTTATCCACACTGCGATCCTACATAACACACATCCCTACTAGCTCTAATTCACTACTGATGTGTTTCCTGCAGGTGTTTGACACGCACGCACCAGCTTGGATCATGTTTTGAGCTTCTTCTCTGCGCTCTGCGCTCAGAGAGATCCACTGGTTGGTGGCGTCCAAATATTTCATGGCGTGAATGGCAGGAGACATCTTCACCATGGTCTGCTCTGCACAGCCTGTAGGCAGCCTGATCAACTCGTTCACTCCCTCCAGGTTTAGACAGTTATCCACGGATTCTCCCATTACGCCACCTGGAATAAAACACACACACACACACACACACACACACACACACACACACACAACAACACCTTATATATGTGTATATATATATATATATATATATATATATATATGCTATTTTTATATATATATATATATATATATATATATATATATGCGCGCATACATACATACATACACACACCACACACACACACACATATATGTATGTATATATATATATATATATATATATATATATATATATATATATATATATCTATATATATATATATATATACATACATACATACATACATACATACATACATACATTAAAAAAATATATAGACACACACACTCACACTCATTCATTTTCTTTTCTTTTCTATTCATCCATTCTATCTTTTCTTTTGTTTCATCTCCACATCCATTATCTCATCGTTTTTCTCATCCTCCTCTGTTCATCACCTCTATCTCCTCCTTTATCTCCTCCCTCTTCACCTCCTCACCCTTTGTAATCCTCCTTTCATCATCACCTCCGTCTTCATCTCCTCAACCTCCTCCTCCTTTATCTCCCGCGTTTTCTTCATCTCATCCTTTTTCTCATCCTCCTTTCTCACCTTTATCTCCTCCCTTTTCTTCACCTCCTCACCCTTTGTAATCCTCCTTTCATCATCACCTCCGTCTTCATCTCCTCAACCTCCTCCTCCTTTATCTCCCGCATTTTCTTCATCTCATCCTTTTTCTCATCCTCCTTTCTTCACCTCCTCACCCTTTGTAATCCTCCTTTCATCATCGCCTCCTTCATCTCCTCATCCTTTTTCTAAAATCCGGGTTTCAGAACCCACCTCTTTCTTCATCTCCTAATCGCCTATCTAATCCTCCTTCAACATCGCCATCCTCATCTCCTCTATCTCACCTTTTCTTCATCTCCTCCTCCTTTTTCTCATCCTCCTTTCATCACCTTTATCTCCTCCCTTTTCTTCATCTCCTCATCCTTTATCTCATCCTCCTTTCATCATCGCCTCCTTCATCTCCTCTATCTCCTCCCTTTTCTTCATCTCCTCCTCCTTTTTCTCATCCTCCTTTCATCACCGTTATCTCCTCCCTTTTCTTCATCTCCTCATCCTTTCTCATCCTCCTTTCACCACCTTTATCTCCTCCCTTTTCTTCACCTCCTCATCCTTTGTAATCCTCCTTTCATCATCACCTATGTCTTCATCTCCTCACTCTCCTCCTTTATCTTTTTTCCTCATCCTCCTTTCATCACCCCCATCTTGTTCTTCATCTCCTCCACCTCCTTTATCTCCCCCTTTTCTTCATTTACTCATCTTTTGTCTCTTCCTCCTTTCATCATTACCTCCTTCATCTCCTCCATCTCCTCCTTTATCTCCTCCTCCTCCTTTTTCACCTCCTTGTTTTTCTTTATCTTATCCTCCTTCACTTCCTCCTTTTTCTCCATCTTCTCCTCCTCCCTTACATCTTTTGCCTCCTTCTTTCTCATCCTTCTCCCCCCCCCTCCTTCTTCATTATTTCATCCTCCTCCCCTAACTAAATCTCCTCCTATATCTCTTCTTTCATCTACCCCTCATCCTTTATCTCCTCCTCCTCCTCCTCCTTTTTCTTTACCTCCATCTCCTTGAAATTAATCTTCTCCTCCTCCTCATATTTCATCTCCTTTTCTTCTCTTCTTTATACATGTCCTATCTATCTATTCTTTTCATCTCTCCACCCATTTACCCCCTCTCTCTCTCTCTCTCTGTTTTTTCATGCACGTCTTTCTGTCCAATATTAGTCAATTATTGATCACTTTTTCAATAATAAAAGACTTGTAAATAAATGTTTACGAGTAGATATGTTATATAGTGACTTGCCGACATGCCGTTACCTTTAAAGCTCATGTATGTGTCCGATTCCTGGCCTGGAGTTTCATCCTCCGGGACCGGAATGTCGAATTCCAATTTATCAGCTGCACACAAAGAGCCAAATCATCATCCACCATTCATCTTTATAAAGCAGAGGTGGGAATGTATTTATGTTCTTACTCTTTGCGTCGATGTTGTATTCACTTTCAATGAAGATCAGCTGCCCTTCTCCCTGGAAACAGAAATCATCATGACTCCCGGGAGAAGCGGAAACCTGATTCGGAAAGGATAGATAGGTGTTTGAGGCGTGACCTTACCACCACATTAAGGTCTTTCTGGATCTTGTCATGGATGTTGTGCGAGGCGAAGGCCAGAACGCTGATGGGGACGGTTCCGATGATCAGAGGCACCACGGTGAAATATACGGCTGTGGCACTCTGGGGCTCCACCGTGACCTTCTGAACCACGTCTCCTGCTCCGGCACTGCACAACCCGGCCACACGATCCATCCGCACCGTCACCTGGTACACAGTGTATAGGGTTGGTTTTGTGTGTGTGTGTGTGTGATTCCCATGTTGACAAAAAAACAACAACTCTATGATTTTGGCATGAAATTTTTTATGATTTTTTGATTCTTTATGATTAAAAATAATAATCATTTATTTAAAAAAAATACAAAATTGTTTTTAGGTTTCCTAAAATGTCATGTATTTCTCTATTTGAAAATTCATTTATATCATCTTATATTTTACTTTAAAATATGAAAATAAGAGATGAAATAAAAAAAATAAAAATGGATTTATATTTTCTTACATAAATGGTCACGGAATTCAGTAAAGCTGAATCATAACTATACAAAAAAAAATACATACATATATATATATATGTATAAATAAATGTCATATATGATCATATATGGGCCAGCAATAATTTTTAAAGACGTCTGTCTGTCTATCTGTCATATCCATAATATCTGTCTATCTTTCTATCGTATCCATAGTATCTGTCTCTGTCTGTCTGTCTGTCTTATCCATAGTATCTGTCTATCGTATCCATATCTGTCTGTTATCTGTCTGTTTATCGTATCCATATAGTATCTGTCTGTATATCCATAGTATCTGTCATATCCTATCTATCTGTCATAGTATCGTATCCATAGTATCTGTCTATCTGTCTGTCTATCGTATCCATAGTATCTGTCTGTCATATCCATAGTATCTGTCTATCGTATCCATAGTATCTGTCTGTCTATTGTATCTATAGTATCTATCCATCTATCTATCTATCTATCTATCTATCTATCTATCTTTGTTATTTTCTTTTTCTTTTAATCCATTCATCCATCATGCTCTTCCATTCCTTTTCACATCTTCACTCCCCCCCCCTCCCAGTCCCTTCTTTCATATCTCCCTTCTCTTTTCTCCTATACTTTTCCTCATACATCCACCTCTTGGCTTCCCTTTCTCCCTACCCTCTCTCCCTTTTTCTTCAATCCATCCATCTATTCATCTCTCTTCCCTTCCTACTGTCACTCCCAGTTCCCTTCACATCCTTCCCTTCTATTTTATCCACCCCTATATCCCTCCATCGCTCCTTTTCCCATTTTCTTCCACTCATTTATTAATTCATCTCCAATTCCATTCACTTATTCTCAATCCCTCTTCATTTTCCTTCTCATCCATATCCTTACAATAACCTCCTTAACCTTCTGCCCCAACCCCCTCCTTCTTTCTCGTCTTTCATCTCTTCTTCCTCTCATTTCCCTCCCTAACTTAATAAGCCTCATTAAGCAGAGTAAAATATAACATCAAAAATGATATGATGGATATGATTTTGTGTACAAAGTGATCTCTCCATCTCTCCAGCCCTCCTCTACACGAGACGCATCAGATCCTCCTCTTCCTCTCGAGACGTTTGTGCTCCTCACCGCTAATCTCTCTTGCCTGTAGTTGAACACGACGGCTTTCACCTCCAGCTGCTCGTTCCTCTTCACCGAATAGGGCAGTTTAAGGGATATAAAGAAATCCCGGAAGACTCTTAGCGGCTGTGACTCCGCCACGCAGAACCCTGTAAAGAGGAGCGGGAAATGAAGGAATGTCCACACGGACGTAATGAATCATACATAAACGGAAGAGTTGTAGCTGCACGACCTTTAGTTGGAGAAAGAGCCACAGCTTGTATTTCCCATGTGGTGATGGAGTCTGGAGTGACTGTAGAATGCCTGAAGAACAAAACAAGGGTATATTTATCTACAGTATTTATAGCAGAGCTACATAGATATATATATATATATATATATATATATATATATATATATATATATATATATATATATATATATATATATATATATATGTGTGTATATATTGTGTTATTTTTTGTGTTCACCGGTAGTAGGGGTGTGGGTTTCATCCCTCTATTTTTTGGTGAGAGACAGAGTTAAGTTGTATGTCTTTCTTTTTCGGCTGTTTTTTTTGTGTGTTTATTGACGTTAGTTTAGGTAAAAAGTATTATTTTTGTTTGTTGTGTTGGCCTCTCCCACCCTGAACCTTACCCGGTCACTGTATATATCTCAATACACTTTCCATTATAGATATCCCCAGTGTTTGTGTCCCATTCCTCCACCCATATGATACTAGATACTCACATCCACCTCCTATCTGCCACCCAGTCCCTTAACCGTGCTGCACGCCCAAACCCAAGACTGGGATGTCTGGCGTCCCAGTACATTTGTCCAATTAGCTGATTTTATGAAGCACTAATTATACGTTATTCCCGTACAGTGTTGGGAAGGTTATCCTATTCAAAAAGTAATAAGTAGTGTAATTATCAATTACTGTCTAAAGTAAAGTAACTGATTACATTCTGATTATTTTCATTTGTCCACTAGGTGGCGCTCGGAAAAAGTGGGTTTTTTTTTTTTTTTAGATTTGCACAAAACTGAGCTGCATCGGGAATCAAATTGTTGACCTGTGGGGCTGGGGCAGGGGCTGGGGGCAGGGGCTGGGGCAGGGGCAGGGCAGGAAGGGTCGTTGGTAGTTGGAATTTGTAATGTTCAACATTTTGTAAAGTAACTATAATTTAATTACACGTTTTTTTTTTCTTCGCTGTAACTGATTACTGTTATTGTGTAATTAAATGACGTAACGCCAAGGGCACGGTGGTTTAGTGGTTAGCACGTTCACATCACACCGCCAGGGTCCGGGTTGGATTCCCGTCTCGGCCATGTGTGTGGAGTTTGCATGTTCTCCCAGTGCCTCAGGGTTTTTTTTTTTTCTCCGGGTTCTCTGGTTTCCCCTCCGGTCCAAAAAACATGCACGGTAGGTTGCATTGGCAACTTTGGAAAATTGTCCCTAGTGTATGAATGTGTGGTGTGATGTGTGTGTGTGTGAGTGTGCCCCCTGCGATGGGTTGGCATTCCATCCAGGGTGTATCCTGCCTTAATGCCCATAGACGCCTGACAGGCTCCCCGTGAGACCCGAGGGAAGATTGGATAAAGCGGTAGAAAATGAATGAATGAATGAATTACATGTAACTAGTTACTCCCCCGACGCTGTTCCCGGGCATGGTTTGCGATGTACCTGATGTTTCCCGAGGCGTCTGCATCCAAAACCTCCCACATCCATGACTGAGGAAAGAAACTGCGCAGGTAGACGGAGACTTCATCGATCTCCTCCTCCGCTGTTCCGCTGCCATGCGCTTTATGGAAAAAAAAGATTGTGAATAAAAGAAAGCTGAGCTGAATGCGCTTTATTGTCCTGCTCAACAATCGTAACAAAGCAGGACCCCCGAGGATCTTAACGCATGCTCAGGGTTTCTGAATTGACTTTCTCTTGGTAATGAGAAGGGAGGAAATAAACGAATAGAATAACTGTTGTTTTTTTTCTCCTCTTTGACTGATAACCTTCTAGGAAATGATTACTTATTGAGTTTGACACGAATTGCCTTTATTTGGAAGAAGTCAAGCAATGAGCGGGCGCCCCCTGGAGGACAGAGGGGTAAATGCCTTGCACAAGGACCCAAGGGTGGAAGCTTGGCGATACGGCGGGGCTCGAACCCCTGACCTTCCGCCCAGCACCTTAGACCCCGGACCTGAGCTACACCCCCCCCAACCCCCCCCCCCCCCCCGCCGCATTAGCTCTTCAAATACGCACGTGTGTTGAATCATGCTTTGAATTCTTGATTCTGATTGGTCGTAATAATAATAATAATTCATTCATTCATCTTCTACCGCTTTATCCGATCTTCCCTCTGGTCACAGGGAGTCTGTGTCTATCTCAGGCGTCTATGGGTATTAAGGCAGGATACACCCTGGATGGAATGCCAACCCATCGCAAGACACACACACTCATAATCATACACACATTCATACACTAAGGACAATTTTCCAAGGTGCCAATCAACCTACCGCGCATGTTTTTTGGACCGGGAGGAAACCCGGAGAACCCGGAGAAAAACCCCCTGCGGCACGGGCAGAACATGCAAACTCACAAACACACACATGGCCGAGACGGGAATCGAACCCGGACCCTGGCGGTGTGAGGCGAATGCGTTAACCACTAAGCCACCACCGTGCGCCCTTAATAATAATAATAAAATAATAATGAAATAATAATAATAAGAAGAAGAAGAATCAGTACTTCTTCCTAAGTTGCCTGCACGTCTCTTCAGTTCGTCCTGCTTCCGCTTGTCCGCTGCAGCCTTGCAGCACTTTTGGAAAGCGTCCTGGCAGCTCTGTGGCTGATGCTTTATATGTCTCACCCTTTGATCACATGACTTCGTCATCAGCCCTTTCTTCCTTCCGTCTTCACAGCACTTCCTGTCTTGGCTCTTGTAGCTGTTAACTGGAATATATACGGCAGCTTTCAGTGACGCCGCTGTTTCTGTCATAACGTAACGAAGCCCTGCAATTTGTCGTACACTGTAATAATACATGACGCATTCCGGGATCTTACCGAGCGCATTGAGGTCCCTCTTGTGTCTGTGACTGTCGCGGAAGCATTTATGTTCTAATCAGGGCAGAGAAGGAAACGGAATGACAATAAAAACGCCCAGAAAAAATTCCGTTTCTGATCATTTCTTTACTGTGAGAGAATTTGGTACCTGTAAGTGGAATTGAAAGTGTTTCACAGTTGCAGATGATTGAGAGTCCTGCAGTTTCCAGGACGGATTTGGAGTTTGGTATTTCTGCGGAGCAGCCCAGATCATACGAGTTCATAAACTCGAACATCTGTAAGAAGGTCGGTGTCGGTGAATTTCCATCTTTAATAACATCACTGTGCACTGTGCAAGTCATTAGCCAATGGGAAGCACATGGTAATGAAATACCATATGAGGTCACATGATCTGTAAATGGGATATTTTTTTCCCCTTTCAGCTATTTTTACTTGTTATGTTAGCCTGTGTGATGTTTTTATGACATGTCTGAATTCTGTCATATGCCTTTCACATTTCATCAATATGATACACATGTAATAAAACTACACATGTAATAAAACTTGTTTTGAATGTGTAAAATGGAGAATATGCTGGGGAGAAGATTTTATGGGGTTTGATTTTATTTAGGTACTCGTACAGATAAAGAAAAGGCTCAAATACAAAACAATTGTATTATGTTTTAATAGAAGTAGTAGTAGAAGAAGTTAAATATGGGAGTTTTTGTAAAAGTAATAGTAGATATACTGTAGAATTCATAGTAGAAATAGGAGTAGATGTGGAAGTAGTAGTATATATACTGTAAAAGAAGTAGTAGTAGACGTAGATGTAGTAGTAGTATATATACTGTATAGGAAGTAGTAGTACCTGTAGATATACTGTAGAAGTAGGAGTAGAAATAGGAGTAGATGTAGAAGTAGTAGTATATATACTGTATAGGACGTAGCGGTAGTAGTAGCAGTAGTAGTACATGTAGATATACTGTAGAAGTAGTAGTATATGTAGTATAGGAGAATAGGTAGCAGTAGTAGTAGTACCGTAGTATACTATAGAGTAGTGTGCGTCTGTAGATATACTATAGAAGTGGAGTAGTGTGGAAGTAGTAGTATATACACTGTATAAACAGTAGTAGTGAGTCGTACCGTAGATATACAGTAGAAGTAGTAGTATATGTCGTATAGGAATATAGTAGATGCGAAGTAGTAGTATACCTGTAGATATACTGTAGAGTAGTAGTATATACACTTATAACAGTAGATGTAACTGTAGTTACATAGAGTAGGAGTAGATGTAGAAGTAGTAGTAGGAGATATAGGAGTAGATGTAGAAGTATTAGTAGAGATATAGGAGTATGTAGAGTATTAGTAGGAGATATAGGAGTAGATGTAGAAGTAGTAGTAGGAGATATAGGAGTAGATGTAGAATTAGTAGGAGATATAGGAGTAGATGTAGAAGTATTAGTAGGAGATATAGGAGTAGATGTAGAAGCAGTAGTAGGAGATATAGGAGTAGATGTAGAAGTAGTAGTAGGAGATATAGGAGTAGATGTAGAAGATTAGAAGCAGTTAGGAGAATAGGAGTAGATGATGTAGAGTATAGAGAGATGTAGAGTATAAGAGTAGTAGGAAGATATAGGAGTATAGGAGTTGTTAGTAGGAGATATAGGAGTAGATGTCGTATGATATATATGAGTAGATGTAGAAGTAGTAGTAGGAGATATAGGAGTAGAAGTAGTAGTAGAGATATGAGATATAGGAGTAGATGTACAGAAGTATAGTATTAGGCGTAGTAGGAGATATAGGAGTAGATGTAGAAGTAGTAGTAGGAGATATAGGAGTCATAGACCGTAGATGTAGACAAATAGTAATCAGCTCTATAGGAGGAGATTGAGTAAGTACTGTAGTAGAGATATATACTATAGAGTAGAGTAGAAGATAGTAGGATAGATGTGTAGAAGTAGTAGTATGGATATATAAGGAGTAGGAGATATAGGAGTAGAGTAGAAATATAGGAGTATAGGAGAGTGTAGAAGTAGTAGTAGATAATGAGTAGATGGAATATAGTAGGAGTATAAGAGTAGAAGTAGTAGTAAATATAGGAGTAGAAGTAGTGTAGAAGTAGTAGAGATATGGATTATAGGAAGTATAGGATGGTCTAGATAGATTGGTAGATGTAGTAGTAGAAGATTAGAGTAGATGTAGAACAGTAGAGAGATATAGGAGTAGATGTAGCAGTAGTAGGAGTTAGAGTAGGAGAAGATATAGGGTGAGTAGATGTAGAAGTAGTAGCAGGAGATATTCGAGGAAGTAGTAGTTTAGGAGTAGATGTAGAAGCTTAGGAGATATAGGAGTAGATGTAGAAGTATGTAGGAGATATAGGAGGATGTAGAAGAGTTTATAGGGTAGTGTAGGGAAGATATAGGAGTAGATGTAGAAGTATCGGAGATATAGGAGTCGATGTAGAAGTTAGGAAGATATAGGAGTAGATGTAGAAGCGTAGTAGGAGATTAGGAGTAGATGTCGTGTATGAGTATGTAGATGTAGTGTAGAAGTATAGGAGTAGATGTAGGCGTAGTTTAGGAGTAGATGTCGTAGTAGGAGATATAGGAGTAGATGTAGAAGTAGTAGTAGGAGATATAGGAGTAGATGTAGAAGTAGTAGTAGGAGATAGAAGTAGTAGAAGGTAGTAGGAACCGTAGCCCCTCGTCGCGTATTATATTCCGAATGGCGTCCTTTATCACCCGTTAGTAGGTTCTTCATCCTTTCGTTTCTGTAGTTTCTTCTCCGTTGAAGGTAGGCTGTAGTAGGGACGTATCGCTCATTGCCTCATGTCATTCTTAGGAATCGAATACATTCGATGTGGAAGATGCCCTTTTGATCGTTGCAGTATGTAAGAGTCAGTAGCTGTCGTAGTGAGTTTTTTGACCTCTTATGGCGTCGTTCGGCATAGCGTTGATACCTCGGTCGATCTGGGGATACGAATTATCCGGTCAACAAGTGCTAGGGTGTAGGCGAGATTGGTACTCCGAGTGATTTAGGTAAGTTAGGAGTAGATTTTAGTAGCGAGAGTGGAGGATACTAGGAGTCGATGTAGATAATAGTAGGAGTTGAGAGATAGGATTAAGAGATTTAGAAAAGTATAAAGATAAGGTAGTTGTAGATAGTAGTAGGAGATATAGGAGTAGATGTAGTAGTAGAAGATATAGGAGTAGATGTAGAAGTAGTAGTAGGAGATATAGGAGTAGATGTAGAAGTAGTAGTAGGAGATATAGGAGTAGATGTAGAAGTAGTAGTAGGAGATATAGGAGTAGATGTAGAAGTAGTAGTAGGAGATATAGGAGTAGATGTAGAAGTAGTAGTAGGAGAAATAGGAGTAGATGTAGAAGTAGTAGATATACTGTAGGAGTAGAAATAGGAACAATTCAAGTAGTAGTAGAAAAGAAAAGGTGTAGTAGTAGAGAGAAGAGTAGTTGTAGAAATGCAGTAGCAGTAATAGTACTAATAAAAGTAGAAATAGTAGTAATAGAAGAAATAAAGGTTGTAGCTGTAATAGCAGAGGTAGAATCATTAGTATAAACAGTAGAAGTAGTAATAGAAGGGCAACTAGTAGTAGTAGTAGTAGTAGTAGTAGTAGGGAAATTAGTAGTAATAGAAGTACTAAAAGCAATAGTAGAAATGAGTAGTATTAATAAATAAAAAGACGTAGCAGTGATATAAACAGGTACATATAAGAGTAGTAGTAATTGTGGTAGTACATTTAGAGTTATCCATGCCGACTGACATTATCTCCAACTGAGCAGCTATGGGGTTTAGGGCCTTGCTCAGGGGCCCAGGAATGGCAGCTTGGTGTGGCTGGGATTTATTAGTAGTAGTAGTAATGATATTTATTTAATGAAACTATTGATCTATTGTATATTATGTAATAGTTTGATTGGACTAATATGAAAGTAAACAAGCCATGGGAAATACTGACTCTTGACCCTGACAACACAATCAGTTTGTGATTATATTTAATAAACATTGTGGCTAATAATTGTTTGCAGACAGTTCTGAAGGTCGTACCTTCTGAGGAGTCAGTTTGTCCTTTTTGTTGAGGATATACACTGCAGAATCCACTGCATTCAGCGCCACCTTGCTGTCCGAATCCGTCCTGATTGACACGTCGAATTCTTGCGCAGGTTTCAGTTCGTTGAAAGGAACAATTTCTAACTAAAAAACAAAAACATGCAAAAAGAAAAGATTATTTTAATGTAATAATTAATATACACTCTATTGATGAAGACACTCTTTATACACTATTGTAGAAGTAGTACTAAAAGTAGTAGTAGATATACTGTAGGAGTAGATGTAGAAGTAGTAGTAGCAGATATACTATTAGAGTAGGTGTAGTAATAAAAGTTGTAGTAGTAGTATATATACTATAGGAGTAGATGTAGAAGTAGTAGAAGAAGTAGTGGTACATATACTTTAGGAGTAGATCTAATACTAGAAGCTGTAGTAGTAGTAGTAGATATGCTATAGGAGTAGATGTAGTAGTAATAGATATACTGTAGGAGTCGATGTAGTACTAGAAGTTGTAGTAGTAGATATACTGTAGGAGGAGATGTAGATGTAGAAGTAGTATTAGAAGTTGTAGTAGTAGTAGAAATACTGTAGGATTAGATGTAGTACTAGAAGTTATAGTAGTAGTAGATGTAGAAGTATTACTAGAAGAAGTAGTAGATATACTATAGGAGGAGTAGATGTAGTAGTAGCACTAGAAGTTGGAGTAGTAGTAGTAGATATACTATAGGAGTAGAGGTAGAAGAAGTACTAGAAGAAGTAGTAGTAGAAATACTGTAGGAGTCGATGTAGTACTAGAAGTTATGGTAGTAGTAGATGTAGAAGTATTACTAGAAGTAGTAGCAGATATACTATAGGAGGAGTAGATGTAGTAGTAGCACTAGAAGTTGGAGTAGTAGTAGTAGATATACTATAGGAGTAGAGGTAGAAGAAGTACTAGAAGAAATAGTAGTATATATACTTTAG
>JACRUU010000026.1:14717964-14742964 GCA_030449085.1 Kryptopterus vitreolus
CGTCATCTTCATCATCATCAGTATCAACAATACAATCGGTCATCCTTATCCTCCATACAATACATATCCATATGATTGCATACAAATGTGTATTTAATAATGCATTTTGTGCTTACAAATCCTAATTCAGTGTCTTCAACCGCTTTCACCATTTATTTATTTATCAAACTACAAACTTCATTTGAAGTTTAGATGTATTATATTATCATACACTGAGTAAATAATTCTTGCATTGGAAATCGTGATACTCACTTTAATCTGTTTTTCTAGACCGGAAAGATAAGTCTTCTCTCCTTTACTGTCAATCAGAGCAAATCGTACATACGCTGCCCCAGTCACACTCTTCCCGTACGTATATCTGTGAACATCCCACATCAGCACCATGAATACACGATCCGAGGATGTGATCATTATTTCTAAACCGCGGGTGGGAAAGATCGTACCTGGCTGAGATCCGGAACTGAAAATCCTCATGTTTCAGCAAGAGGTATTGCTTTGCCGCCTCGATCTTTACCTCAAATGAAGGCAGAACTGGAAAAAATAAAACAATGACATAATTATTTGCCTGTTAAATATTTACTCTTATTAAGGAAAACAAAAACAAAAACATGATGTTGTCTTCTGGGAAGAGATTCCAGTAGTATTTGGAATGTGCTTGTGGAGGTTGGTGCTCGTTCAGCCACAAGGGGGCGCTGGTACAGTTAAGTGCTGATGTAGGGGATGTGTGGAGGCCCGGGGTGCAGTCAAGTGTCAAGTCCTCCCAAAGGTGTTTATAATGGTGATATAAGAGCTTTATAGCAGGTTATGTATGATTTGTATGGAGTTGGTTTATTTGCTGGAGCAATACCTTTGTATACAATTGTGTGCCTTCAGTTTTGTGTAATAATTTGTGTAATATATATATATATATATAGATATTTTGTGACAGAGAAACCACAACTATTATATAATAATTTGTGTATATATATATATATATATAGTGTGTGTATGTATGTATATATATATATATAATATATATCTATATATATATATTATATATATATATATATATATATATATATACATATACACATATACACACATACACACACACACACACACAGATAGATATATATATATATATATATATATATATATATATATATATATATATATATATATATATATATATATATATATATATATAATCAATGTTTTTTTTCTTTGTTTATTTTCACCCATGGTGAAACACAAAAAAAAACACAAAAAAAGGAAACTAATATCTGTAAATATATCTCCATCCATCCATCCATCCATCCATCCACTCATTTGTTGTAGTTTTATTCTCTATCTCTCTCTCTATCTATCATGTTTCCCTCTAAAAAAAAACTTTTCTTTTGTCTTTTTTTTTTCTTCTTCATAAAATGTATTCGTATCCTCTTAATATTTTTTAGCCTCTAATATTAAGATTAAAAGCCACTCATGTAGAATAAAGTCTGGGGTTCAGATAATCGTCCTGTTCTTCCCAAAGGTCTTGATTGGGATTAAGGCCAGGACTCCGGTCATCCTTAATACATCATGTATTTATGGTGCCCACAGGTTGGGTTTCATAATACCAATAAAGTGACAGTGTAAATCTACAGCATGCATATGTATCCTATATAGCCGTGTAACAGTAATGAACCACATATGAACATACTTTTCTTCTGTAGTTAAAAGGAAACGTCAGTAGATCTCAGCCCCCAGGATTCATGTGTTTTTTTTTGTTTTTTTTTAATGTAATCTTGGCCACTGGATCCCTGTTACATAAGATTATTTTGGGGCCCTGCTTTCCTGCAGTGCTGAAGTCTTGCACAGCTGTCGCATGCCTCCACTTTCACTTTCGTAATTCACTGAAGGCTTTTAAAATGGAATTTTATAAAAGCGAAGAAAAGATCCTGTGAATTCGCTCTCTAACGCCGGCCACTGTGAAGACCACCACGGCACCATGCTTTTAACACTTACCATACTCTCGAACCTCAAACTCCACCGAAGAGTTCGACTTGGGCAAGTTAGTATAACAGGCTGTGATCTTCCAATGGCCTGCCCTGCAAATAACACAAAAAAAGGAAACTAATATCTGTAAATATATCTCCATCCATCCATCCATCCATCCATCCATCTATCCTCTTGTTTGTTGTAGTTTTATTCTATCTATCTCTCTATCTCTCTCTATCTCTATCGATATCTCTCTATCTCAAATTCAAATTTTATTGGTCACATACACAGTCATACACAGTATGATATGCAGTGATTGCTTCTCAATCTATCTATCTATCTCTCTCTCTCTCTCTCTCTCTCTCTCTCTCTCCTCTCTCCCTCCCTCCCTCTCTCTCTCTCTCTCTCTCTCTCTCCTCTCCTCCTCTCTCTATCTCTCTCTCTCTCTCCTCTCTCTCTCTCTCTCTCTATCTATCTCAATCTATCTCTCTATATCTATCTATCTATCTCTCTATATCTATCTATCTATCTCTCTATCTATCTATCTATCTATCTATCTATCTATCTATCTATCTATCTATCTATCAAAATATGTAAATATGTTAATAGATTGTAATGTATTCATAACGCATTATAAGCCTTTACAGTTTATAGCAATTTATAGTCTCCAATGCATGTAATAAGCTCATACTGTATATAATTGTAATTGGTGCTTTAAATATTATAAAGTCTGTTATGTTAACCATGCATAATTTTATTATTTATTATTTATGATTTATCCATAAATCATTAGTGTAATACGTATGAATGCACTATAGCAGCATCCCCAAACACCTTTTGCATATTAACATATAAATAAACATTTAAATCCCCTTTATGTCTGTAAAAGCTGCTTTGGGACAATGTGTATTGTTAAAAAACGCCACTCGGATTAAACGGAATCAAGTTGAACTTACAATCCTACATCTGGAACAGTGAGCGTCCTCTGCAGGATTTGATCCGAAAGCACGACCTGCCTGTTGACCATCAGGCCTTTAGAGTTCTACAAAGAATTCCCAGGAGTGAATATTTTACTTTTGCACTACAGATGATTTAAACGTGTGCCTGTGGAAATTCATCATACAGTACTCACAAATATCTGCACAGTGATCTTATCGTTTGTCGGCAGCAAATAGTTATCAAGAGTAAAGATCCTGAATTTGACTGAAAGGTAAAAACAAACAACACAGATGAATGTAATCAACTCTACTGCTACTACTACTATTACTACTACTACTACTACTACTAATAAATCAACTTAAAACGTGGACGTATTACCCGTTTCTCCAGGATTATAGATTGTCTTGTCTGTTTGGATGAAGATATAACCCCTTCTGGTCGACACGAGCACATGGGCCATTTTTTTCGCTTTAGACATTTCGGCAACTAGAAGGATGTTATGTTTGTCATCCACTTTGAGATTGTTATGCTGCAGCGGATCAACCTGAAGGCACACAATGCATTTTCAACACACGCACATAATATATATATATATATATATATATATATTAGATGGATGGATACGCATGGATATATGGATATGGATATATGGATATGGATGGATAGATATGGATATGGATGGATATATGGATATGGATATATTTGGATATGGATGGATTGATAGATGCATAGATAGATACATGGATAGACATAGACACATAGATAGATGGATAGATACATAGATAGACACATAGATTGATGGATATAAATAGATGGATAGTTAGATAGATAGATGTTTCCTGTAATTAAAAAATATGTAAATAGAATAATTGCTCATATTTATTAACCAGAAAAATATAAATCTCCCTCACTCTTCATCTCTCTCTCTCTCTCTCTCTCTCTCTGAATCTGGATTCTAGAAGATATAATGTATTAGATTACGAGCGTTCATATAAATGTGTCATTATGAGCTGCTAAAATATTCCATTATACCAAAGCCAAATTTACAAAGTATTAAAGACCTATCGTGTGTGTGTGTGTGTGTGTGTGTGTGTGTGTGTGTGTGTGTGTGTGTGCTTTAAGCACATACATAATTTATTTACGCTATTATTAAACCGTGTGTAGAAATGATAAGAAACACTGAACTTGCCTGTAGTGTTACCACAGCTTGATATTGATTATCCTCATTTAAGGTCACGGTTCTCGCTTCGCTCAGTAGCGTTTTCCCCTTGGGTTCTTTGAAATACAGAGTGACGCTGGTAGGTTTAAAGGCTTCGTGCAGTTGCACACTCACCGTCTCCTCCACTCCCACGTGAATCACGTACGGAGCAATAACCAGATATCTGGTGCACAAATGCAAACACACTCACACATGCAAACATTGATTTCATGCAAAAAGAAATGCATATATATGTTTTTCAATATATGATGTAAGCATTGATTTGCTTTGGCATAAACTCTCAAAGTACTCACTTTGGTGCCTGTTCCTGCTTTGCAGAATGAACCAGCGCCGCAAAAAGTAGAAGGAAAATCATTGTGACTCTGTGGTGCAAAGGGTCTTTACACCATCGAGATCTGCACCGAAAGAGCTGTTTTTCCACACCGAATCCACCCAATAGGCATTTCCCAACTCTTCTCCCTCTTTTCTAATGAAATCACGTGACTTCCCAGTAACAGTCCTGGTTTTAGGCCAGACATTTACAGGGGGATGCTCCTGCTGTGACATCCAACAAACCCGTATTGCGTAATAGGCTGTGGGAAGAGTAAAATCCCACAGAACAAAACAACAATAATTAACGTGATTTCCTTTACAAGAGCCATTTTTGTTTTTTTTTGGAAGAATTTAGTGAAGAATTTAGATTATTTAATTTATCTAGGGCTGCAGCTATAGAATGTTTTAGTAATTATTATAGACGATTCCATCGATTAATAGAGTAATTGGATTAGAATGATCTTTTCTTTAGTCACGATCTGATACTAAAAATACAAGAGAGACGGCTCTCTTAAAATGTACAAGAGTTTGTTTCATTTTTAGACAAAAATTACATTTTTATTGCTGGAATATAAGAATATCTGTGAAAACTAAACTCATTTAGTGCCTTGTATTTGCCGCATATAAAAAAAAAATATATATTTCAATGACTTTAAAAAAAGTTGATTTTTAAAAGAAAATTCTTTTTTCCAATTCTTTCCTTCAGTCTAAATCACCCACATTTTCCTTTTTTAATTTTTTTTCTTTTCGCGCTAACCTGAGTTTAGTGGGTTGCGCAGCATTAATTATGATCCGTGAGGAAACAAAATGAAGGTAAAATCGACTTATTCAAAGTAAATGCCCCGGTGCATTTTTATATTCGGATTGCTCGTGATATTTAAAGAATCAGTTTCAGTCCAGAATTTTACACATATGTGTGTAATATATGTAATTTATATATATATATATATATATATACTATATATATATATATATATATATATATATATATATACATATAAATGCCAAATATATAACGCATTTGGCAGACACATGGCAGAGACTCGCATTTTCCACATAGCCATGATCTGGTTCATATAATCTGATCTGGTTTAAGTAAAATCCAGTTCCAAAAACAGTTGGGTCTCTGTGTAAAATGTAAATTACAACAAAATGCACTGGTTTGTAAAAATCCATATTCTATTTACAATAAAAGAAAAAAAACGTTTTAATTGAGAATATATAATAGCTGGAATATATAGAGTCTGAGTTTTGTGTGTTTTATTGATGCCTGAAGACGCCTGAGATAGGAAGACCCAAGAGAGAAGTTGGATAAACCGGTAGAAGATGAATGAATGAGAGTGTAGTACATAAGTGGACATAAAGGCATCACAACATAACCAAGTGCACTACAGTCTTTCTTTTGACCTTCAAAACACATGGATTTTCTCTGGTTACAAAATCAGAGAATCTTCATATTTGTCTCCCACAAAAACCCCACAAAGGCTTATTTTTGGGTGGAGAAATGGATGTTTTCAGATGTTTACAATATTCACTGTAAACTGTATGTATGTAGTAAAGACAAACACTACAGTGCACTTCATTTAGCTTTATTATACACTCCATACCTGATTTAAGAATCGTATATGTATCATTGTCATTTTATCCATTCTGATTCTAACCGATTCCCAGTTCGGATTCCAAACGATGAAACAACTGCAGATGTTCAGCGATGTTGGTCGTGACACCTCGCTTGCAGCATATTAATTTATTACAATAATTAGACTTATGGGGTATGGTGGTTTAGTTGTTCATGTTCGCCTCACACCTCCAGGGTCCGGGTTCGATTTCCGTCTCTGCCATGTGTGTGTGGAGTTTGCATGTTCCCCCCGTGCCTCAGGGGTTTTTTCTCCGGTTTCCCCCCCCGGTCCATAAACATGCATGGTAGGTTCAATGGCACCTTGGAAAATTGTCCCTAGTGTATGAATGTGTGTGTGAGTGAGTGAGTGTGTGTGTGTGTTCCCTGTGATGGGTTGGCATTCCATCCAGGGTGTATCCTGCCTTAATGCCCATAGAGGCTTGAGATGGGCACAGACTCCCCGTGACCCGAGGGAAGATCGGATATAGCGGTAGAAGATGAATGAATGAATTGCTTCTAAACTGATGTGTAGATTACCACATAAGGTCCTGGCAGATTGGATGCATGGAAGGTCCTGGCAGATTGGCAGTTAAAAAACATCCCATCATGCTTGTGTACGAAGCTCCATATGTCCATACTGTACTACACTCTAGTGTACATAGAAGATGCTGTAAATCAGGTGTGGAGTGTAAATAAGCAAAAGTAAGTACTCTGTGGTGTTTGTCTTGATTTAACGCATGGTGTGTTATTTTGGTCAGAGAACGTCCCTTAACATTTTTTTTCTTGGAAAAATCATGATGTTTCCAGATGTTTACTAAATGTGGGACATGTAACTCAACGGAGAGAGACAGAGAGAAAATGAAAGAAAGGAAGGGAATAAAAACAAGAGAGTGGTTAGGCGTGGATAGGGAGTGAGTAAGTTTAGTGTATAGTGTAGATATGGACTCCGGCAGGATTAACTATAACAGCATAAGTAAAAGGAGAATCAGGGGGAAACACAGACATGAGAGCTTCCTGATGTGTAAACAAACAGTCACTCTCTCAGATCTCCTTTATCTAAAGCAGGAATATTCACTGAATGCTTGGTTAAACAAATACGTCTTCAACCTGGACTTAAACACTGAGAATGTGTCTGATTCTCGAACATTAGTTCCATAAGTTTTGGGCTTTGCAAGAGAAAGCTCCGCCCCCTGCTGTAATTTTCCTAATACGTGGTACTGACAGACAGCCTGCATCCTTTGATCGAAGCAGGCGTGGTGGAACATAAGGCTCTAGTAGTTCGGTCAGGTACTGTGGGGCGAGGCCATTCAGTGCTTAGGTTCGTAGTAATATTTTAAATTCGATGCGGAATTTCACTGGGAGCCAGTGCAGTTGAAATGAGTTGCTCATATCTCAGCACTGGAGCATGATGGGACGTTTTTCTAAATGCAACACAGTGATTGTCTTGACCTTTGGAACATACGCCATGACTTTGGTTACAATCGGTGAATGTGTTTTTTCAGTCGTAAAAAAAGATAAAGACTAACTCCTTACCATTTTTTTGGGGTGGAAAATTTGACATTCTCAAACATTCTCCAAATTCTACACATGCGTTCCAGATCCCATACTTGATACAGCAGTGCACTTAGTTTTTCACTCCAGTTAGGGTAAAATCTATTTACAAATGGAAAAAGGTGAAACTAAGTCCACAGCGTAACATACAGACTGAATTTAGTAAACATCTGAGAATATCACATTTTCCACCAAAAAGTTTGGTGTGTTTGGGGTCAAAAACTCTCACCGTGTGTTGTTATGGTCAAAGGTTAACGCCGTAGTCTACTTAATAAAGTTAATTTCCGTTGGGCGTTCAGTTTTACCAATTGTATGCATGTTTCATCTGCTTGAAACCATTGGATATTTCCTATTTCCACCCGGTTTTAGTAAATGGGACGCCAGATCGATTAGAGAATTACACCAGCCCTTTTTATAGACCACGTCTAGCCTTTTAAACCTGAGTGTTTTCCTCGTCCAAGATCAGTAGCAAACAGAGATCAATAGAATAAATGTATATTAAAAGCAAAACCATGAATTATTTAGCGTTGGATCTTCTGCTACTCACTCACACACACACCACTCAGCTCCAGAGCTAGACTTTTCTCTTTAAAGATGATATAAGAGCACCATCACTCCATCTTTTGAAGTAAATGGAGCATGAGGGGAGATGTTGGATGCATCTTTTACGCTCTACTTGTTTGGGCCGAGCCAAAGTTATTGAAAAGAACACACTTTAATTTTTTTTTTTTTTTTTTATAGAACAAATACAGTGTTTGTAAATCATGAATACATACATACATCCTTATTAACACTGACCATTACCCAAATACAATTCTATGCATTTACCTACATTGGTGGACAAGAGTCACCTGTTTGTGAAGGGCATGAAAACCTGTGAAACACAAAAACAAAGAGGGTGGGGGGGAACCAGGGTTCTGTCTTCATTCATTATTTATATATAACATATATATACATATGTGTGTGGTGTATATATATATATAGATATATATATATATATATATCTATATATATATATTATATATTATATATATATAATATATATATATATATATATTATATATATATATATATATATATATATATATATATATATATATTATATATGTGTGTATTGTGTATATGTATATGTGTATATATATATATATATATATAATCTATTAATATATATATATATATCATATATCAGATATGATATATAGAGATAGTATATATCTATATATATATAGACCATTAATAATAGTATACCCATATATACCTATATTATATATATATATATATATATATATATATATATATATATATATATATATATAGATATATATTATATGAATGAATGTACAGACCATGAAGTTGCATAGCATTGAAAAAAACAACATTTTTTTTTTTTTCTGATCAGGTCAGACGGCGAGAACAAAAACGAATAAATGGCAAGAAACTTGATGAACTGAGATGAACGATTTCCTGCACCCCAGTGCTGACTACCTAGTAATAAATAAATAGTCGTAGAAATGCACACTTTCATACATGTAATACATTCCGAGTGAACCGACAAGGTCCAACGTTAGTCTGTTACTGAATCAGTGTCAATAAGAAGAAGAAGAAAAAAAAAAGCCCTTACAGTCACTAAACTGTAGCCTTTGTCGTGAAGACAAGCATTAATATATTAAAGAATTGACGCAGGATTATTATTAGCTAGGATTCGCCTGCATTCTCAATACTAGTCTGAATTGGACTTGTTTAGGGATTTGGTTTAGTCTTAGCGAGTGATTATTTTCCAAATTACAGCATACACCCAATATGGTTAAGTCTACAGCATAGAAATGCACGATATGGACAAAAATATTGGCCCTTCTCCAAACTTTTACCTCAAAAAGTCCTTTTTCTCATTTTAGCCTCTGGATTCAGTAGGATTCAATTTATACTAGGAGGGAACCCGATCCCGAGCGAACACGACAACGCGTCGAAGCACAAAGCCGAAATCGGGGTTGGATTGATCTAGAGCGCTGATCTCGACATTATTAAACTCGCCTGTCGCAGGACCTGACCCTTGTGGCTGATGACCTGGAAAAACAGAGGAGTGCTTTCCAGAGAGGTGGCGGTTATAATAAAAGTGAAAGTTTTTGACCCAAATGTATCATGTCCAGAGTATGGAGGAACATTGCAAGACGCTGCCCCATGTATTTTTCAGTTAGTGAAAAAAATTTACACTTCTTTTTGTTGTTGTTTTTCAAGCATCTATTACTATTATACTGCTTGTTGGGGCTTCGAGATCTACAGTAAACAAATTATAAGTTCATCTGCTAAGTCAGGGTCTGGTGAGAATCTTTCTCCAGAGTCACTACTGTCCTGATTCCAAGAAAGGAAGCTTGATTTGCCCTACATGATGTGACAACTTATTATCTGTACCAGCGTTTAAACTGTCTACAGCAAATAGGGAGGTGGTGTAGCCCAGTAGTTAAGGTGTTGGACTCTGGACCGGAAGATCATGGGTTCAAACCCCACCAACAACAAGCTCCCACTAGTAGGCCCTTGAGCAAGGCCCTTAACCCTCATTTCCTCACTTATAAGTCGCTCTGGATAAGGGCGTCTGCCAAATGGCGTAAATGTAAAATAGGGAATAAAGGTAGAATGGGATGTTCAGAAAAATCACATTCGTATCTTATAGTCAGGGTGTCCACAAACTTTTGTCCATACAGTGTTTTTGCGCGCTCAAGACTCGATCCAAGGCCGAGACCCTATATAAAAATGAGCATTTATTTATTTATTTTACACATATTAGAGGTGAACTGGGGAAAAAAATATAGGAGTTGGAGGGTTGAAAATTACAGTGTGAGGAAATGTTTAAAAAATAATAATAATAGTGAGGGAAGAACACGGTACGAGAGGATGTGATCGAATATTAATGTGATGGTGTGAAACATTAGACCAAAATGTAAAAAAATAATAATAATAATAATAAAAAAACTCTCTCCTTAGCCCCTTTGAAAGGAAGCTTCTAGCACCTTTGAATTGTAATAATAATAATAATAATAATAAAAACCAAAACAAAAATATAAACAATTAATAATAGTTATGATTATGTATAAAAAAAAAAAAAAAAAAAAAAAAAAACGGTCTGGGCTTCAAGTCTTCCTTTCCAATTGTGAAACGGCAGAAATCGAAGTGTTTCCAGAGGGTTCGTTTTTGTCTTCGCCAGACTCCTGACGAGAGCGAACGCCGAGATCCGCATCACATGACTCCAGAGTGTCACATGACCTCGGCCGACCTTCGTCTCAGATTGTGCAGGTCTGTCTAACTGTTTTCCAAAAAGTCCCTTCGAATCTCACGGTTTCAGTACTTAAATAAGAAGCACTTGCGCGCACACACACACACACACACACACACACACACACACAGCACACACGCATAAAGTTGTGATGAACGCTCACACCTCGGAGCTGTCGGTACTGTCGTGCGCCACCATGGGCTCGGTGCTGCAGGAACCCTTGGGAGGCTCGGCGAGTTTCTCCTTGTCTTTCCTCGAGCGCGCCAAGATAAAGGCGAGTACCGCGAGAACGACGGTCAGGACAAGACCCACCAGGATCCCTACGATCATCAGCAGGTAATCGTCCTCGGCGCCGCCCGGTTTGGACCCGGTGGTGACGACGACGTTCTGGATGTTGATTTTGGGCCGGGCCTGGTTCGGGCCGCTGCGTTGCAGAGCCACGTGCAGGATGTTGGTTCCTCTGTCGTTCTCCGCGCCGATCTCCTCGGCCAGGGCCGGACCCGGAACGCCGCTAACGCTCCGCCTGGGACGCGAGGACCGGTGTCGGGTGAGCTGGTGGTGGTGGTACTCCACGCTTCTTTTCCCAATGCCTCGGTTGGCGTTGTCTCTGGAGCGGACGGTGTAGATGGTGTGGATGTACCACTCTCTTCCCGCCGATACCTGGAAGATAACGCGTTGAGCCGGTAATGAAAGGGAGCTGTAACCCTCAGCAAGAGCTTCGTCAAAATGAACTAATTATTACATCCTTTATTCACAATTTAATACCATTTTTTAATCCCACAATTTTCCCAAGACTGATCATATTAATTACAGTCCGAGTTGTTCAGTAACGTCATGGAGCTTTTACTCTGTTTATGTGGAAAAATCCTCAGCTGGACCAAGTGCATCTCCGAGAGATTTTTATATTTGCATGGTGTTTTTAAATCAATGGACATTGACATGAGAAAAACCAAACAACTCAACTTTCCACACGAGAGAGAGAGACAGACAGACAGACAGACATGGATGGATGGATGGATGGATGGATGGATAGATAGATAGATAGACAAGTGATTGATAGATGGATGGATGGATGGATGGATGGATAGACACAGAGACAGACAGAGGTAGATAGATAGTGGGATAGACAGGTAGATAGACAGACAGACTGACCGATATACAGATGGATAAAGGGAGGGATAGACAGATAGGTAGACTGACAGACAAACCAATAGACAGATATACAGATGGACAGATAGATACACATAGATAGATAGACACACAGACAGACAGACCGACAGACAGATATACAGAGGAACAGTTGGATAGAGGGAGGGAAGGATAGAAAGATATGTAGAAGGATAGACAGATAGATAGATGGACAGATAGATACACATATAGACAGACAGACAGACATTCCCCCTTTACAGTGTACATGACCAGAATGTTTGAACAGAAGTAAAACTCTGTCGTAACTATACTACACTCTCCTTGTTTACTTGTTTGTTTGTTGTCTGCTTATCTACGGACGACACAAAAACACCACTTGACGAACCTGAAACAGGGGCGTGGAGTCCAACCGGAAGCCGTCTGACCCCGGCTGCCTGACTAACGACAGAGCCTCGGGGTCGTCAACAGCCAGGAGAGCGTTAAAGTGAACATTCCCGAATACTCTCGCCTGAGTCTCCGGCTGAGCTTTGTCCTGTAAAGAAAGCGGTTATTTGTCTCTTTTATTACGATTTCTTCTCGTCTTTGAAAGTGTGCAAGTTTCAATATCACCAAAGTACTGTCCATTTTCATCACAATACACAAGAGATATCGTCCATAATATATTGCTGGATAAAAAGAGATACACACGATATACTATATGGACCAAAGTCCTTTTATTTACCCATTTAAGTGTCATTTTATAATAAACTCCAAAAAAACGACTACCTCCTGTTATCACTTGCATTACAGCAGCTAGAACTAATGCTAATACTGTGTTACTATACAACGCCACAAAGCAGCCAGTCAGATCCTATTCCAAATGAACCCACACCCTCCTGACTAATCCGATTAGAGGATTAAAACGCTGCTGCGGCGGCGGCTAATGAGGCACCAGCTGCCGTTTACAGCGTTTAGACGCTAACAGCGTAGAGTGAGGGAAAATGCTTACGATGATCTTGAACCTGTAGAGGAGGGACGCGGCGTCCGCTAAACAGCCGTACTCGTAGTTGTCGGGGTTGTATTTTGGAACATAGCCGTCTGCTCCGGTGCACAGGAAAACCTTCTCGATGCTGCAGATGAAGGAGTCGCCGAGGTTCTGCACAGGATCCACCATGACACGGCCGTAGATGATGTCACCTGGCGAAATCGAACAATGACCAATCAGCGACGAGCTTGGCGAAAGCGAATAGGAAGTATTATTTAAAAGGGTTTTTTTTTTTTTTTTTGTGAACGAGTTATTAATTCACAAAATCGGATATATGATTGAATATGACGTTAACAAAGCATCTGTATGTTTTCTACAATAAATATGGAGGCGGTAGCTCAGCGGTTAAGGCACTGGACTCTGGACTGGACGGTCACAGTTTCAAATCCCACCACTAGAGGGCACTGGAGCAAGGTCCTTAACCCTCAATTGCACAGTTGTAAGTCGCGACAAAAGACAAACGGGTGTTTCTTACTTTATTTGTGCTGATTAAGAGCAAACGTTTCTATGTATCTACACACAAAATGAATAAATACGCAGACAAAGACGGTAAATAAAGTTCACTACAAATTGACGAATCCAAAAGCAGATCTCAACAACCAAACATTTACTAACGAGCACACAGAACATAAACAACACACAATAGTACACGTACCTTGTCTGGCTTTATCGAAGGGAAAGTAAAGAACAAATTCGGACACTATTTACTAAACCTTATATTTACTAACAAACACTCCCCCTACTGGTCAAAGCATGCATCACACTCAAAACAATGTACCTGGTTGTGGTCATTTTACAAATACTCATTATATATATATATATATATATATATATATATATATATATATATATATATATATATATAATTAATTTTAATATTTTTTTTACATATATTCACACACACACACACACACACACACACACACATATACATATATGTGTGAAATATATGGGGGAGCGGGAAAAAAAAAAAAAAATGAAAACAAAAATAATAATATATATATATATATATATATATATATATATATATATATATATATATATATATATATATATATATATATAGTGCAGGAAGTAAATACTCAAACATCCAGGGAGAGTAAACATTCAAGACAGTAAATATCCAAGGGAATACATATTCGTGGGGTTTTAACACTCACAAGAACAAATACTAATACAATATATAATTATTGACTAATTAAATGATAGAGAATAAACAGTGAATAAACAGTGTAATAAACAATCAAGAGGAATAAATACCATGGATGATAAATACCCATGACTGTAATTGCTCAAGATGAAAAATGCTGAAGATTACAAACATCCGGGATAATAAACACCCAGGACAATAAATACCGTTGCCATGATTCCTTAAGAGGACCAATATGAAACGGGACGATAAATTCGCAAGAGGAATAAATTACGCTAATGCACATGGCGATAATTAGTCAGGAGCAGTAACGCCTCAGGATTATATACTTAATAAATAATAAAAATAAATACATATCTTTTATACTGTATACAACTTTTCTGTAGTACCTCTAAACTCTTATAGCTAGGTTTTGGATATAATTGAGTGCAGTCTGATTATGTCTCGCTGGGCCCGCAAGTGGCAGCTTGGTGGTGGTGGGATTTGAACCTGCAATCTCCCGGTCGAGAGGTGAATGCCTTAACCGTTCTCACCACTACATGTGCTATGAATGTAACAGATAAAAATCCACGTCACGGATCGCTACTTCATTCCACTTCCAATTCAAATGCATGACTTTTCAAGATAGAAGGAAAAATCCATTTCGGCACCGGATTTTGACAGCGGTTATGGATTTAGACGTGTGGATGTGAGGATGTATAGGGTTGCGGGTTTTTATACCTTCGATGAACGCCGTGTCGCTCTCTTGGCCGAACCCCATGGAGCCGTCAGACAACCATAAAGTCCTCTTTGAGAGCAGCAGCATCTGTGTGTTCAGGCTGAATTCTGCAGCTACAGGATCGCTCACCTACACACATAACATATACACACACACACACAATATAGAGACATGAATACAACACAAATAGGAAAATGAATCAGAACTTATGTTTTTTTTTTCTGGATTCTCACTGTGAAACACTATATACGAGCTAGTTACAGCAATAAAGCGCTAAAGCGGATTCCATCATTTTCAGAAGTTTCTATTTATTGTATTTTATTACAATTCGCCCAAATCAACCTAATCATCTAATATTCAATTTTATTTGTAGAGCACTTTTTTACAATTGTCAGCAGAGTTACATATTATACTTAATTCCTGTCCACAGGCTTTGTGTAAAACAGTTTTTTTTTTTTCATTTTTTTCCCCCTTGAATTTGATTTCTCAGCGACATATTACTTGGAAACAAACGACTTTGCTGAGAATATGGATCACTCATGGAGAGCATATGGATCACTCATGTAGAGTATATTAATCACTCATGTAGAGTATATTAATCACTCATGGAGAGTATGTGGATCACTCATGGAGAGTATGTGGATCACTCATGGAGAGTATGTGGATCACTCATGTAGATGTGGTATATGGAGAGTATGTGGTATATTAATCACTCATGGAGAGTATGTGGATCACTCATGGAGAGTATGTGGATCACTCATGGAGCACTCATGGAAGTATGTGGATCACTCATGGAGAGTATGTGGATCACTCATGGGGAGCATATGGATCCCCATTTGTATATGGAGAATATGGATCACTCATGGAGAGATACGGATACTGATAGAGAGTCATGGAGAGTATATGGATCACTGATAGAGAGATCACTCATGGAGAGTATATGGATCACTCATGGAGAGTATATGGATCACTCATGGAGAGTATATGGATCACTCATGGAGAATATGGATCACTCATGGAGAGAATATGGATCACTCATGGAGAGCATATGGATCACTCGTGGAGAGCATATGGATCACTCGTGGAGAGCATATGGATCACTCGTGGAGAGAATATGGATCACTCGTGGAGAGAATATGGATCACTCATGGAGAGTATATGGATCACTCGTGGAGAGAATATGGATCACTCATGGAGAGAATATGGATCACTCGTGGAGAGCATATGGATCACTCGTGGAGAGAATATGGATCACTCGTGGAGAGAATATGGATCACTCGTGGAGAGAATATGGATCACTCGTGGAGAGAATATGGATCACTCATGGAGAGCATATGGATCACTCACGGAGAGCATATGGATCACTCAGAGAGAATATGGATCACTCGTGGAGAGAATATGGATCACTCATGGAGAGAATATGGATCACTCATGGAGAGAATATGGATCACTCGTGGAGAGAATATGGATCACTCATGGAGAGAATATGGATCACTCACGGAGAGCATATGGATCACTCGTGGAGAGAATATAGATAACTCATGGAAAGCATACGGATCACTGATGGAGAATATACAGATCACTCATGGAGAGTATATGGATACTCCATATACTCTAAAAAGATGGGACGGGACATGTTTAATACTATGTAGAACAATGTTTTTTTTTGTCCGTGTAAATATCCGGGAACTGAGTGACTTGACTGCATTGTGTTTTTATTTACGGGTTTTATGTTTTATTTATGTTCTCCATCATAAACTGTTGTGTAGAGCATCTCCTAATGTTAACAGCTACAAATTCTGATTTTAAACTACAGGCAAAGTAACAGCGAATGTGATGCTTTAATCAGAGCAGGGAAGTGAGATTAAAAGACCTGTTGGAAGCGGATATCAAGGTCAAACGTGACGGGCTCTCGCGGGTTGCACACAGGAGGCAGTGTGTACTCCAGACCAGGAGGGGCAGTACAGGGCAACAGCTTCACCGTGTAGGTACCGGAGTAATCCCTCACCTGCAAAAGAGCATTCTCAAATCAATCAACATTGCACTAAAAACACGTCGTCTTCAAATGCCTGAAAATAATCAATGAAATAATATGTGAATTAAAAATGAAATTACAGGCGCATCAGATTGGAAAAAATATCGTAATTAGTGAAGTATACATTTTTCTATTTAAAGTATGAATTAAAAGACGGATTTAGACGGATTTGACAAGAAACTTGTCAAGAATTATTTAAAAAAATAACTGGGCTAATTTATGTGCTAGTATTTGATATTTTACAGAAATAAATAAGTAAATAAATAAAAGGAAACACTAAAAAAAACAATTAAGTTCTTCATTTATCCAATTATTGCATTCTCATGTTAGTTTATGCTTAAACCTATAAACCTATATTTAAAAATATATATATATTAAAATATAATATATATATATATCTCGGTGTGTGTGTAATGTATACCCATTTTCATATATATATATATATATATATATATATATATATATATATATATATATATAACCTACAGAGAATCTTTTAAATGCTACTGTTTAGTTCAAACATAAACAAATAATAATAATAATAATAATAATAATAATAATAATAATAATAATAATAATAAGAAAAACAAACCAGAAGAAGAAAAAGAAGAAGAAGAAGAAGAAGAAGAAGAAGAAGAAGAAGGATAATAATAATAATAACCATAAGAATATAAAGCTTAAGTTTGTTTAAGGCTGTTACGAAAATAAACCAATCTGTGAAGGTAACTAAAATTATATATTATATATATATAATAATTTTTTTTTGTTAAATCTGTTTTAATCATCATTGTTTTGTTTGTAAAATTAATAAATATAAACTAATAAATAAATAAATACATAAATAATAAGCCTGCATGATATAATTACTGGCGGATGTTAAAGAGAAATAAAACTGCAGATTGTGCAGAGTTTGGAGTTGCTGGCTGAATTTCCGTGGTCGTGTTTCCGGCCTGTGCGAGAGGAAAACGAAGGTAAATACTGACCGCAAAATCAGAGACAAACGTCCACTGCTGCATGGGCTGGTTGTAGGTGGGCTCGCTCCTCACCAGGCTGAGATTAAAGGTCAGCCCAGGGTGATCCATGCACATAATCATGGAGGTCAGAGGGGAGGCTGGTGTGCGGGAGAGAGAGAGAGAGAGAGAGAGAGAATATGGATACGTGAACGTGGGATTTAATGGATTCGTTTTGACATTAACATGGACGCTTCCGCGGTTTCGTTCGCAATCAGTCTTCCATTGTGCCAGATGTAAATGGACGCCAATGAACCATTGTCACAACCTGCAATTCAGATTCGGTTTGCATGTTTATGTCAAACAAATGTGTAGAACGATAGTGAATAGATGACTCGGTTTGAATACAAATCTTGTGTCAATATCAAGCTGGGAAAATTCCACCACACGCTGACCGAGAACTATAGGCTAGGACAAGGGGTGGGCAAAACTACGGCCCGTGGGCCACATCTGGCCCCTGGGCCCTTTTAATCCGGCCACAGAATTGCCCAAATTGGATCGTATCATAATTAGGACTGTATTCATTTGACCTTGATGTGTAATTACCTGACGTTCCAGCAGGTGGCGCATTAAGCACGGTGATCTGTTGACTAGTAACATTAATGCCTTTGTATCATATGTCTGCATGTGTTGCTAGTGTGGCACGTCTTGTCAAATTGGCCCCGGACATCAAGTCAATGTGGCCCCGGAGCGAAGAAGACTCTAAAAATGGAGGTACGGAGGAATACACCGGAATACGTACAACGCTACACCAGAAATACACTGCCGAGCCGACCAATCACAGACGTCGAGCTCTGTGATTAGGAGATACCGTATCCCGGAATATCGGGTACGCAGACTGTACGCAAATAAAAGATTCACAACCTCAATTGGGTCATTTTAGTGACTCGGTTCTTTGAATCATGTTCATCAAATTGAACGAGTCATTTTGTTCATGACGGTCTTTTGACAGGAAATAAAATAAAATGTTACATTTTCAATAAACACCGAAAACTAACGCAGAGCTCGACATCTCTATGATGTGATTGGTCGGCTCGGCAGTGTATTTCTGGTGTGTATTCAGTGTATTTCTACCTCTATGATTCTTCTTTAGCATTATACAACAACTGTCATTGCAGGAATTCACCATTGTGGCTGCAGCAGAAACTTAAAACGCCAACGAAGAAACTCCAACAGCGCAACACCGCCAACTAGTGTTTAGGAATGGTCACTGCAGAGCGACGCAGAAGTATAAACCAGCCTCCCTGCGTTCACATCATGCTTTTTTTGCAATTTTTTATATATTTAGATATTATTCGAATATATTTATATATATATATATATATATATATTTTTGCTTTTTTACATAGTTATTGACTAAGACTATTTTTCTTATTTCAACACTTTTCTTGTACTAAATAAATACTATATATTTTTCTTGACTCAATGAGTATTGTGTGAGAGAATCGTGGTCTCGGTTCCCCGTAGAGAAAAATCCCGATGCACATTTTAGCAAGGATAGTGCAGGCATACCCTGCACATTGGAAAATACGGTACCCGGTGATTCAAAAAAGTCTCGTCAATAATCCTGCCTAAAGTCCATGAGAGAACTTTTCGGTATATGTTATTTCAAACAGCACGAGATGATCATTTTGCTGAATTTTGCAGTTCATACGCTGCTGTTCCGATGTACACCTGTAGGGGGCAGTGCTAACCCTAATGCTGCGAGTTTATTTATTTATTTATTTTACATTTATTTATAATACTATATTTACTTCCATGCTAAATAAATATAGTATTTATTTAGCATGGATAGCGAGGTATTATATTTTGTTATATCGCCAAAGCAACAGTTGTAGCGCCTTGGATTGTTCCTACTGTAGACAAAAGTCACAATTCGAAGTTAAAGTGTGAAAGTCGGATTTTTCACAAAAGTGGAAGGAAACGACTTTTTTCGGTTACTTTTAAAGACGAACCGAGGCGTCTCGGAGATCTGACAGCTGCTATCGGATTAGAAGACACGTCGTACCTACAGTAACTATCCAACAACTTAATCCTGATGCTCGATGTGAGATAATCGCACAGGGATTTAAACATCTATAAGGCGGCCCGACTGATGCTTACCCAACATAACCTTTAGGAAAAGGTGTCTAGGCAAGTTTAAAATAAATAAATAAATAAATAAATAAATAAATAGATTTCTAGATTTCCTGCTTGTCCAAAAACGGCGTTAAAAAGGAATGAACAGATTTTCCAGTTTGAGCCTCGGCGACATCTAAAGGGTAATACCCAGAATTCCGTGCATATCTAATGCACCGCTCCTAATTTAATGAGTGTAATCTGATCTCCCAGATGTTCTACTCACCAGGGTGCGACGTCACAAACAGGCCCTTGAAGCGAGCTTCTGTGCGGAAGTTAACCACTAAGCGCCCTTGTTCGTTAATGCGCATGCTGGTGGGATAGAGAGCGCCTGGAAAAACACAAAACACACACACACACATGGCAACGAGTGCAAAATAAACACACACACACACACTTTCATTCATTCATCTTCTACCGCTTTATCCGATCTTCCCTCGGGTCACGGGGAGTCTGTGCCTATCTCAGACGTCTATGGGCATTAAGGCAGGATACACCCTGGATGGAATGCCAACCCATCGCAGGGCACACACACACACACACACACACACACACACACACACACACACACACACACACACACACACACACACACACACACATTCATACACTAGGGAGAATTTTCCAAGGTGCCAATCAACCTACCATGCATGTTTTTAGGACCAGGAGAAAACCGGAGAACCCGGAGAAAAACCTCCTGAGGCACGGGGAGAACATGCAAACTCCACACACACATGGCGGAGATGGGAATCGAACCCAGACCCTGTCGGTGTGAGGCGAACGTGCTAAGCCACCGTGCCCCGTCCCATACACACACTTTTTTTCTATTTATTTCCTTCTACAAGGACCAATATAAAAACAGTAATACATTGATGTTTTTTTTTTGGGGGGGGGGGGGGGGGGGGGGGTTATACCTTGCAACTCGGCCTCAGGTGGGCTTCCGATTCCGTCTCTCCATAGGATGGCCGTGTCGTACACGAACGTGAGCCTGAGCTCGGATTGCAGGTCGAAGTGCTGCCAGCCTCCGGCGCCCACCGGAGAGTGGAACACGTAGGAGACGTGCAGCGGCACACGCAACGTCACGTACGACTGCACCAGGTTCAGAACCTACACCCAGGGGAGATTAGCTATAAAAAGTCCCTGTTTGGCCATATGGTGCATGATTTGTACTGTGGTAATTAATCTGTAGTTTGGTTTAAGGGAGCTGATTGTAGAACTGCTGTGCAATTCTCCACCACTAGAGGGCGTGGTTAGCCAAAGTCTTCATTAGCGTTTCACACAAGTCATATTCAATTTCAACGGTCATTAATATACAATAGTTCAATATATACTATAATAATGACCACATTGAGTTATATGTACATGTTTATTGGATGATGATGGAGATCTGGGAAAAAAATCATAATTGAAAATCATAGAATCATCATAGAAGCTGTCTGTCTATTGACATCTATCCATTCTTTTTACTCTATCTCTAATATCCATCTTTAAATCACTAATATCCATTTTTAAACCTCAGATATCTATCTCTAAATCACTAATATCTGTCTCTGAATTAATAATATATACTGTATATATCTAAATCACTAATATCCATCTCTAAATCACTAATATCTATCTTTAAACCTCAAATATCCATCTCTACAAAACTAATATCCATCTCTAAATCACTAATATACATCTCCAAATCACTAATATATATCTCTAAACCTTAGATATCTATCTCTAAATCACTAATATCTATCTCTAAATCACTAATATACATCTCTAAATCACTAATATCTATCTTTCAACCTCAGATATATATCTCTAAATCACCAACATCCGTCTCTAAATCACCAACATCTATTTACATCTATATACATCTCCAAATCACTAATATATATCTTTAAACCTCAGATATCTAGCTCTAAATCACTAATATCTATCTTTAAATAACTAATATTCATCTATAAACCTCAAATATCCATCTCTAAATCACTAATATCCATCTCTAAATCACTAGTATCTAACTTTAAACCTCAAATATCTATCTCTAAATCACTAATATCCATCACTAAATCACTAATATCCATCTCTAAATCACTAATATCCATCTCTAAATCACTAGTATCTAACTTTAAACCTCAAATATCTATCTCTAAATCACTAATATCCATCACTAAATCACTAATATACATCTCTAAATCACTAATATCCATGTATAAACCTCAAATATCCATCACTAAATCACTAATATCTATCTCTAAATCACTAGTATCTAACTTTAAACCTCAACTATCTATCTCTAAATCACTAATATCCATCACTAAATCACTAATATCTATCTCTAAATCACTAATATCCATGTATAAACCTCAAATATCCATCACTAAATCACTAGTATAAAACTTTAAACCTCAAATATCTATCTCTAAATCACTAATATCCATGTATAAACCTCAAATATCCATCTCTAAATCAATAATATCCATCTCTAAATCAATAATATCCATCTCTAAATCAATAATATCCATCTCTAAATCACTAATATCTCTCTTTAAATCAATAATATCCATCTCTAAATCAATAATATCCATCTCTAAATCAATAATATCCATCTCTAAATCAATAATATCCATCTCTAAATCAATAATATCTATCTCTAAATCAATAATATCCATCTCTAAATCAATAATATCTATCTCTAAATCAATAATATCCATCTCTAAACTATCTCTCTATCTTTCTCTGGTGATTAACAATCGAAGGGAAAAAAATGAGATGGGCTCAAAGATCAACTAGTTACATTGATCCTGCAAGTAGGTATTTTTAAATTTTATTGTTTCACATTTATGGCAATTGACGGACAACTGAACGGCTATGGGGTTAAGGGCCTCGCTTAGGGGCCCCCTGAGTGGCAGCTTTGTATGATTGGGATTAGAAGCCTTGAAATAACGGCAATGAAATCCAATGCCTTAACGCCTAACCTACACCACCCAGTGTATATACAATCACTGCACATGTATAGTGAGGTCTACCTGTGTATCAGTAGGCAGGTACAGTAGGTGCTTTAGGAATATATAGAGATATTGCAGATAGGCAAATACATACTGTAGCTGTATAGAAATATACTATAGGTATGATGCAAATATACAGTTATTAGGTATATCTGTAAATAAACAATGTATACAGGCAGGCAGTTGGACAACGTAAATTTGGACTTTTTAAAGAATGAAGGTAATCATTCAAAATTGCAGATATATTAATAATCATGGTGTTGCAGACAAAGGGATAAGTGCAGCACAGTGTGTTCTGAAAGATTGTGCATGCATTTATTTATCTGTCTGTTTCTTTGTTTATTCATTTATTATAATATTTCATATTATCAGTGGTCAGCGTTGGGGATCATTGTATCAGCGTTACTTAATTTAATCCCAAAATAAATGTAACAGTAATTTGTTACAGAAAAAAATGTGTAATTAAATCACAGTTACGTATGAAAATGTTAAAGATTACCAATAGGGTTACATCCGAACTATTTATTGAAATAATAATAATAATAATAATAATAATAATGATAATAATATAGTAATAATGATAATAGCAATAATGAAAATAATAATAATTAATAATAATAATAATAATAATGAAAATAATAATAATGATAATAAAATAATAATAATAATGAAAATACTACTACTACTTCTACTACTACTACTACTACTAATAACAAGTTCCAAAATAAATGTAACAGTAAATTGTTACATTAAAAAAATGTGTAATCACAGTTACGTATGAAAATCTTAAAGATTACAAATAGGGTTACATCTGAACTATTTATTGAAAAACCTAGGATATATGCTGAATAATAATAATAATAATAATAATAATAATAATAATAATAATAATAATAATAATAATAATAATAACGATATAATAATAATAATAATGACAATAATAATAATAACAATAATGAAATAATGATAATGGAAATACTGATAATAATAATAATAACAATACTGAAAATAATGATAATAATAATAATAACAATAATAATAATAATAATAACAATAATAATAATAATAATAAGTTGCACAGTGTCTTGTTATAACAATAATAAGTTTTGATTTCTAAAACAGTATGAAATATTATTCTTGTTATAAAGTCTGGCTTTGTTGTGGCTGTGTTTAAAAATTAAAGGAATGTAAACTTAATTCAAGTGATGAAAGATTTTGAAATTCTAACAGTAAACAAGAGCCGAGTTACTACTGTAAAGTGACATAACATATATAAAAAAATTAAGATGCAAATATTCATTAGAACTTTCTAAAGTAGGAAAAAGTCATGCGTTTTATAAAGGAATTTGTAATTTGTCAGTGGTTACAGAATGGAAATTCGGGACCCGGATGTTGAAATCCCAGCAGCGTGATAGAAGGATGATGGAAGATGTAAAAGAGCATCTGCCAAATGCAATATATGTAAACAGTAATATAAATACATTTTGAAATGAGACGTTTCTTCATTTAAGCAAAATACATCAACAGAGATCCTTTATGGTAAATAAACGCCCTTATATGACATCATCTTCTGAGTCGCCACTGGTGAATCCTTTATTACAGAGACTGCCGATCGTAGCCGGAACATGCGAGCGCATACCACGTGACCGCTCGTGCTCAGAATGCCTTCAGCAAAGCAAATTCCCATATTGTGAAAATAATTACCGTGTGATATATATATAGATATAGAGCGAGGCCCCAGATCCGCTCATTTGCACAAAGGGGGGTCGGCGGTACTTATTAAGCAGATGGCGGCAGCGCGAGCGGAAAAAGTGGTGCCATGAGGTCTATGATAACACAACCTGGCCTTTGCACTCCGCCATCCCTTTATGACACTCGTCTCCATTAATTAACAGTGCAAAGAAGAATTAGGAGCCGTTTCCATGGTGAGCTCA
>JACRUU010000026.1:14747964-14750464 GCA_030449085.1 Kryptopterus vitreolus
CTGTAGAGTTTTTGTCACTAAAACAAATTCCTCGTATGTGCAAACATACCTGGCAATAAAGTTCATTCTGATTCTGATTCTGATTCTGATTCTAGAGGGTGCATTCAGCATCCACAGTGTAACTCATACAACATTTTATACAAGAGGATATTCAATAAATAAATAGTTTTAAACACAGTTACTCCTGACCATAGGGCAAAACAAGCTGGATTATGTCTATTAAAGAAGTGAGTGTAAGCTCCATGTACATTTTGTAATTCATGTTAACACGTTAAAATGACGTGCACATTCCTTACTCTGCATTTTTGAGCATTTAAAATAGAAAATTGTATTCAAATAAGTAATCCTAATTTAATATCTACTGCTATTAATTACATCAGCTACAATATATACACTATATACAACAGCTAGAAAGGTGCATGGCGTTGACTAGTTGTAATGTTGTGCTGGCAAGTTATCGGTTTGCTAATGACTCTTATTTTGCATTCACTAGAACAGTTTCCTAGAGCTGTGGAAGAATGTTTTTCTTACACTTGTTCAGCAGAATATGTACTGGAACATCACGGTAAGGGTAAAGAGAAGGGGAAATGTTGCCAAAGAGTGACAGGAACAACACGCTAATGCTAAAAATAAAGGGATTCGTTTTAACGCTAAGCTTATAAACCACTCAAGTCTTTGAGCGGCGAGTCGCAATGTTTTTCAGGATTTAAGGATTAGTTCACAATCAGAGCAAATCACTCTGACTTGCTGGAAAAAAGAATTCAATTTAAAAATAATGAAATGATAATAATAATGAAAAAAAATAAACGTTAGAGCTTGCTTTGCTTTTTGCAATTAAATTATACTTTTGGACCAAACAATTTTTTTTTCTATGACATCACTTTCTACTGTTGTGTCATACACGATATGGACCAAAGTATTGGGACAGCCGACTTCTCCAGCCAGATCCCCAAACCGTTACCTTACTTTAAAGATGAATTCCACTGCAACCCCAGGCCTCCTCCTCATCTCACCTTCATCACTACATGACGTTACTGTAACACCTTTATGGCTCAAACCTCCACAAGCGCGCTCTAAAGTCCAGCGGAACATCTTCCCGGAAGTGTGGATGTCATTCTAACATCAAATGGGAAGTACACGTGGGATGGGATGTTCAAAAAGCGTGTACGAATCGTACTGTGAGGCGCCATTTTCCACATGTAGGTTACTTTACCCTAGTAGGATTCCCTGGAATCTGAACATTTATACAGGATCTGTTGCTTTTTAATGTTAAAATGATTCCTTAAAAGGATATCGATAAAATGCACATTCCTTACTCTACATTTTCGAGCATTTTAAATAAAAAATTGAATAAAATTAAGTGAACTGAATCCTAATTTAAAATCTACTGTTATTAATTACATCAGTTACTATCTATACACTAAATACAAAAGCATGCATATATATATATATATATATATATATATATATATATATATATATATATATATAATATATATATATATATATATATATATATATTTTTTTTTTTTTTTTTTTTTTTTTGCATTCTTTATAACCTGTTGTAAACCGCTCTGGTCTTATTTGTGTGTTCTAGCCTTAAGATTTCCCCAAAGATTCATGTTTCAGCTTCTTGTGAGTATTTGCCTTTAATTAAACTATAAAAAAGAAATTAAAAATTACTATAAAACAAATTATACGATATTAGAATGAGTGTGTGCATGTGTGGGTGTGGTCAAACTAGGGTTTGTTATTAGTAGGGTTGAGAATCTTACAAAACAATATATAAAAGTAAAATTAATTAATTAATAAAAAAAAACTCTCTGATTCTGGAATCGGATCCTTGTTATTATATAATCGATTCCTCGGTGCATTGTTTTTTTGTTTTTTTTACCTGTCATGACCTTAAGTGCATCCAATCTTCCAGGACCTTATGTGGTAATCTAAACCTCAGATTACAAGATGGACTACACTTTGTAAAAACGGAAGACAAAGAGTAGTTATTGTAATAAACTGATAAATATGCAGGCAAAGTGCCACGACCGACATGGCTAAGTATCTGCAGTTGGTTCACTTACGACAAAATAAAAGTAAAGTACAGAGTGCCCTTCATTAGCTGGCACTAGTACGACCACTCATGGCAAAGAAAATACACGTTTGATATATTAAATGTTTGACTTTTGTTGCTGCTGTTGTTTTTTTTTACTACTTTGGAATCAAACCTGGGAATCGACAAGAATCGGAATCAAAATGAAATTAAAAATGATACCCAACCCTGGTTATTAGTGGGCGGAGCCTGGAACGATCCTGTGCTGGTGTGAAATGAGTGAGGAAGACAAATGAAGAGCTGATGAAGACATAGCTGTGTGTGTGTGTGTGTGAAAAAGAAAATGATAGAAAGAGAGAGAAGAGAGAGAGAGAGAGAGAGAGAGAGAGAGAGAGAGCGAGAGGGGCTACCATATAGAATCTACCGTACTGGCTGGATCTTACCGTCTATGTG
>JACRUU010000026.1:14762964-14765464 GCA_030449085.1 Kryptopterus vitreolus
TAATCCGTTCCCCGACCTCCATTAACTCTATTTTAATCATATTACTGCTATGCACTCTCACACTTTATGTACAATACTGATCTGCGATGTACATATACTCTGTACATTGTTATAGTATTTAAGCTGTATAGTCTTGTATAGTCTATATTGTCTTGCACAGTCTGCATTATCGATATAAATCCATGTTGCCATGTCTTGTACAGTCTGTGTTGTGTTGTATAGTCCAGTCAGTAAGTTAAATGTATTGTGTAATATTTTTCTGTACTTACGAGTTGAAATCAAATTCCTTTATGTGTGTAAACACCCATTTTCCAAAAAAACGACCTTAGCAGAAATACGGCGTTAATATTGGGTAATAAACACAGTGGCCAGACACTAAACAACGGCCTGTCAGAGAAATATGAGGTTACCTGTTCCGTCCTTCCATTAACATACATTGAGGTTAAACATGATATAGGTACCTACAGTAGATAAACACAGCTAAGATGACGACTTGGATCTCTCTACAAAGGGTATCTTGTTGGCAGATCTGTTATATTAAAAACCCAATGCTAAGTATGCGTGTATATATATATATATATAGTATATATATATATATAATATATATATACAGACGTGGACAAAATTGTTGGTACCCTTTGGTCAATGAAAGAAAAAGTCACAATGGTCACAGAAATAACTTTAATCTGACAAAAGTAATAATAAATAAAAATTCTATAAATGTTAACCAATGAAAGTCAGACATTGTTTTTCAACCATGCTTCAACAGAATTATGTAAAAAAATAAACTCATGAAACAGGCATGGACAAAAATGATGTATATATAAAAAAAAAAAAAAAAAAAAAAAATAAGTACCAAAACAACACCCCTAACTTAATAATTTTGTTGCGCAACCTTTTGAGGCAATCACTGCAATCAAACGCTTCCTGTAACTGTCAATGAGACATCTGCACCTCTCAGCAGGTATTTTGGCCCACTCCTCATGAGCAAACTGCTCCAGTTGTGTCCGGTTTGAAGGGTGCCTTTTCCAGACTGCATGTTTCAAGCTCCTTCCAAAGATGCTCAATAGGATTGAGGTCAGGGCTCATAGACGGCCACTTTAGAATAGTCCAATTTTTTCCTCTTAGCCATTCTAGGGTGTTTTTAGCTGTGTGTTTTGGGTCATTGTCCTTTTGCAAGACCCATGACCTGCGACTGAGACCAAGCTTTCTGACACTGGCTAGTAATTTCTCTCTAGAATTCCTTTGATAGTCTTGAGATTTCATTGTACTCTGCACAGATTCAAGACACCCTGTGCCAGACGCAGCAAAGCAGCCCCAGAACATAACAGAGCCTCCTCCATGTTTCACAGTAGGGACATAGTGTTCTTTTCTTGATATGCTTCATTTTTCGTCTGTGAACATACAGCTGATGTGCTTGGCAAAAACTTCGATTTTTGTCTCATCTGTCCACAGGACATTCTCCCAGAAGCTTTGTGGCTTGTCAACATGTAGTTTGGCATATTCCAGTCTTGCTTTTTTATGATTCGTTTTCAACAATGGTGACCTCCTTGGTCGTCTCCCATGTAGTCCACTTTGGCTCAAACAACGACGGATGGTGCGATCTGACACTGATGTTCCTTGAGCATGAAGTTCACCTTTCCTTAGAAGTCTTTCTAGGCTCTTTTGTTACCATTAGGATTATCCGTCTCTTAGATTTGTCATCATTTTCCTCTTGCGGCCACGTCCAGGGAGGTGGCTAGTCCCATGGATCTTAAACATCTGAATATATGTGCAACTGTACTCTAGGAACATCTAGTTGCTTAGATGGACTTATAGCCTTTACCTTTAACAGCTATAATTTTCTTTCTGAGCTCTTGAGACAGCTCTTTCCTTTGCTTCCTCTGTTCCATGTCGAGTGTGTTACACACCATACACCAAACAACACATGATTACCTGGAGACATATATATATGCCCAATGGCTGATTACAAGGTTGTAACACCTGTGATGCTAATTAGTGGACACACCTTCAATTAACATGTCCCTTGGTAACATTATTTTCTGTGTTTTCTAGGGGACCATCATTTTTGTCCATGCCTGTTTCATGTTTATTTTTTTACATAATTCTGTTGAAGCATGGTTAAAACAATGTCTGACTTTCATTGGTTAACATTTATATAATTTTTATTTATTATTACTTTTGTCACATTAAAGTTATTTCTGTGACCATTGTACTTTGTCTTTCATTGACCAAGGGTACCAACAATTTTGTCCACGTATATCTATATATATATATATATATATATATATATATATATATATATATATTATATACATATACACACATATACACACATATACACACACATATATATATATATACACACATACATACACACACACACACATTTAAATACACAGCATGCATGTTTTTTCCAGAGATTGTTTCTTACTGTCAGCATCATCTTTTATCTTGATGAGAGCCTCATTTTGAGCTCCTATAGATGCCCCGAATGGAG
>JACRUU010000026.1:14770464-14780464 GCA_030449085.1 Kryptopterus vitreolus
TTTTACTCCGGAAATGATTCTTTTAATAGTAATTTCTTGCCAATTAATTCGTTTCTGGTTCATTTCAATGTTAATTATTCACTTGTGATTAATCGCACCTTTTCGACGGACCGTGAATGGATGCGTTTCATGCTTATAACATGAAAAGTAGTACGAAAAAAAAAACTCTCCTTTTAATAAAATGATTGATTATTTAATATTTATTTTACTCTGGAAATTTTATATGAAATTTAATGTTAATTTTTTTTGTGGTAGTTTTAAATGTTAAATATGGTACGTGGCTCCTTTAAGAATTCTGTTCCGGTTTTGCTTGCTTTATAAACAAGTGATATGTTTAGGTTCCATACGGTAATATAGTGAGGGGATCATACCTGTCAGCTAGTAGGAGTAATTCGGGGAAAGCGTGAGTGGATGCACGTTGTTGGTGTTTATTTGTTTGTTAATAAAACAAATCTTTCGCTTGTTTGATATTTCATTCTAACATTACAAGAGGTAAAGCGTGGCTGCGGAAAGGTCAATGCTGGAATTATCTGGGAAGGACACGGACTGAAGTTTATTTATTAACATCTTTTGTTGTTGTTGTTTGTTGTCCATCATTCGCCAACACAACGCAGAGTGAAGGAGCATTAGTAAAATATTAAATTAGTGAATTTGCGTTAATGCGTTATTATCTTTAATGTATTATTTGTTGAAAATATGTACTATGTTGAAAATTCCATACCTTCAGCTGACACAGGGACGGTTTTCCGTGAGCGCACTGTAACCGTCGCCAGTTTGGACAGGTCCGATCCCGTTCTCCACACCCGAACCTCCACGTAGCCGTCGCTCTCGTCCACGTGGTATTCCGTGTCTCCAAAGTAAAACACTGGTGCTGCGGAAACCGGAGGACAAATCGTCAGCTTTAATACGAGACGCTCAAGCAACAGTCTTTAATGTGTACGCACGGCTGGAACAGTGTGATGGCTGGACCAATGGATAAATTGGTAGATGGATGGATTGAAAGGTTGAATGATTAATGAACAATGAGCAGGTGGATGAATAGGTATTTTGATGAGTGGCTGGATAGAAGGACGGATGGATGGATATGCAGATGTATAGTTTGATGGATGGACAAATACAGACAGATGGATATATAGACGGATGGACAGATATACAAGTGGATGTATAGATAGATGGACAGATATACAGGTGGGTGTATAGACGGTTGGACAGATATACAGGTGGATGTATAGACGGATGGACTGATATACAGGTGGATGTATTGACGGATGGACAGATATACAGGTGGATCTATAGATGGATGGACAGATAGACAGACAGATGGATGATGTATAGACGGATGGACAAATAAACAGACAGGTGGATATGTCTATACATTCACCTGTACATCTGTCTATACATTCACCTGTATATCTGTCTATACATCCACCTGTATATCTGTCTATACATCCAACTATATATCTGTCCATCCATCTATACAACCACCTGTCTGTCTGTCTGTCTGTCTATCCGTCTAAACATTCATCTGTCTGTCTGTCCATTTGCCATATTTTTATATCAGTCTCGACATTAACAGCAGTTTATTTGAAGACATAAAACATGTGACTGTAATATCGTTTGGAAAAAACGTGATTCTGTTTACACCAGTATTCTATAAAGCACAGTTATTCCACAGGAAATATCTATTTGGCACCATCACAGATAAAATTAACAAAAAAACAAACAAACAAACAATCTCACTGATAAGGAACCTTATATTGCCAATAGTTTTTAAGTGCTCCTGTCGATTACAGGCCATTCTTTTTTTTACAACCATGACATGTGTTTTGTGCACAAAAATGAAGAGAAATGGGAAATTTTCCAAAACACGTATATGAACATGCATGTAACGACGGAGCGAAATGGCCTTTAATAAGAAGAAATTAAAGGAGAAATTAAAAGCAGCTGTGAAAATAAATGGGGGGGGGGGGGCACGAGCCATACCTTCCAGGCTATAGCATGTTAACACGTGCACACACACTCTCTCACACACACACGATTCTGTAATACATGCATGCATGAATGTACAGTACACTTGTCATTACAATGTAAAAAGTAATGCGATTTCTGCATATGGAATTCTTAGATGTTGGAGGGGGGGGGGGGGGGGGGCGGGGGAAGCCCTCAAAGCATATTTAAATTTTTTCCCCCGTCCTGCTCCAATATGAGCTTCTGGTCTTTGACTTGTATTCAGGTTTTATACATATATATATATATATATATATATATATAAAAAACAGGGTCTCCGTGTGGTCCTGACAGATCCGGAGCCTGGGATCCGCACACCAGTCTGGACCTGCCTGCTCACAATTAACCCTCTACCCAAGCTCAAATTCCTCACGCTACTCAAATCTCAGTGTTCATCTCACTCACTCACACACACACACACACACACACACACACACACACACACACACACACACACACACACACACACACACACACACACACACACACACACAGCTGAAGCTCTCAGCTTCCAAACAGCCTTTCCTGAGAATATGTGCTGTCATTCCGAGAAAGCTGACTGACACGACGTGTTGACGGAGCACAAGTCCAGGGAAGGAAACACACCTAAGCTGGGAAAAATAAAATAAAAATACCCCCCCCATAGCTGCTGACGACGCGTCCGACTCTCCATCTTTCAGCCGTCAAACCCGCGAGCGTTTTTCGACAGCGAGCAGCGAGCTGCCGAATAAAGCATGTCACCATTATGAAAATATACGAGTGCGTGTGTCCAGGAATGCACAGACATGCAAGCTGTTTGTTATGTTAATGATTTGAAAAGATATTTTTTTGGACGGAGGAAATTTTTGTAGCCAATATTTACATTCAGAGGTGGAAAGTAACGAATTACTCGTTTTACTGTTATTGAGTTGTATTTTTCGTGTACTTCTACTTCTAGTCTTTAAAGTATGTCATTTTACTTTATTTTACTTACTTATGATTTTAAATCATATTCATTACTGAGTGGGTGGAAGGGTGGAAGGAAGGAAGAGGAAGGGTAAGGAAGGAAGGAAGGAAGGAAGGGTGGAAGGAAGAAGGGAAGGAAGGAAGGAAGGAAGGGGTGAAGGAAGGGTGGAAGGAAGGATGGAAGGAAGGAAGGAAGGGTGGAAGGAAGGAAGTAAGGAAGGGTAGAAGGGGGAAGGAAGGAAGGGTGGAAGGAAGGAGGAAGGAAGGCTGGAAGGAAGGGTGGAAGGAAGGAAAGAAGGAAGAAAGGAAGGAAGGAAGGGTGGAAGGAAGGATGGAAGGGTGGAATGGTGGAAGGAAGGATGGGTGGAAGGAAGGAAATTATTATTATTATTATTCATTCATTCATTCATTCATCTTCTAGCGCTTTATCCGATCTTCCCTCAGGTCACGGGGAGTCTGTGCCTATCTCAGGCGTCTATGGGCATTAAGGCAGGATACACCCTGGATGGAACCCATCGTAGGACACATACACACACACACTCATACACTAGGGACAATTTTCCAAGGTGCCAATCAACCTACCGTGCATGTTTAAGGACAGGGGGAGGAAACTGGAGAACCCGGAGAAAAACCCCCTGAGGCACGGGGAGAACATGCAAACTCCACACACACATGGCCGAGACGGGAATCGAACCCGGATCCTGGCGGTGTGAGGCGAACGTGCTAATCCACAACGCTAAGCCACCGTGCCCATTATTATTATTATTATTATTATTATTATTATTATTATTATTATTATTATTATTATTATTATTATTATTATTATTATTAAAAGCAGCATCTAAGTTCCTTAAAGTATGCAAATCTCCTGCTTCAAACTTTAAATAAATAAATAAAAAACAAAAAATTCCCTACAGGCGAGTTTTTTTTCTGCAAGCAGTGTAAAACCGAAGCCCCGAGGTGGATGAGTCTTTAAGCATAGCCGCCAGGCTTATAAAGAGGGTGACGATTACTTTTTGCAAAATGAGCGCAGGAGATTTTTTTTTTTTGTTTTTTTTTTTTTTTTTAACGAACAGATAAAGCGTCTTTTCTTTCTCGTCCAGGTGACAGACGAGCGTGAGAAGTCTCGGCCTTGCTGTTATTTCGCTCCTGCAGACTGTGGGAAGAATTAAAGCCTGCTCGGGTAATTGCTGCCGATTGCACGAGTGCGCGCTGGATGTACGAGAGCGTCTCGGGCTCCTGTAATCAGATAAGCCTTATCTCATACAGGAGACCGACGCGTGTTTTAATGGGATGTGACTCACAAAATCACACCGGCTCATCTCTCCCTAGCCCCCCCCCCCCCCCCCCCCCCCCCCTTCCCTTCCCCCAAGCCCGTGTCGGGTTACGCTCGCGCGCTGTGCCACATTACGGTCACGACCTGCTGAAAGATCCGAGGAATCTGCGAATTAATTCGTAAAGAAAAATAAGAATAAAAAGCTTTAAAAAATAAATAAATAAATAAACAAATAAAAAAATACAGCACTCTCATTTTTGGTTCGGAGAGGATATAAATGGCTTCTTGTTCATTGTTAACTCTCGGTATACCAGAGCACAGCTCGTTTAATACGGGGGAGGTGGGATCTCTGTGGAAGGTTCAAATCCCACCACCACACTGCCACTAGTGGGCCCTTGAGAAAGGCCCTTATAACTGCTTAGTTGTAAATGGCTCCGGATAAGGGCGTCTGCTGTAAAATGTAGTACGTCTGGCCGCAGGTTTGAATTCGCGTTCGGAGACGGAGTGTTTCATTTCACTGCATACTGCACTGCATATTTACATTTATGGCATTTTGGCAGCCGCTCTTATCCAGAGCAATTGAGAGTTAAGGGCCTTGCTCAAGGGCCCACTAGTGGCAGCCTGATAGTGGTGGGGGGGGGGAACTTAAACCTGCGATCTTCTAGCCCAGGTTCAGCCCAATGCCTTAACCACTGAGTTCCCCTTATATTGTTGAAATGGCAATAAAAGCCTACTTGACTTGAAAGTGTTGGAAATATTTTTATTATATTTTTATTATATATATTTTTTTATCATCTTAAATGGAAAACAAAGGAGAAGGATAACCCTGTTTATTTTTCTTCTAACATTTAAGATAGGGAGGTGTTAGGGAGGTGGTAGCCCAATGTAGGGAGGTGATAGCCCAGTGGTTAAGGTGTTGGACTCTGGACCGGAAGATCGCAGGTTCAAACACAACCGCCAAACTGACACTAGTGGGCCCTTGAGCAAGGCCCTTAACCCTCAATTGCTCAGTTGTAAGTCGCTCTGGATAAGGGCGTCTGCCAAAATGCTGTAAATGTAAATGTTACTCGTCACTTCTACTGAACATTACAGCACAGTGAAATTCCTCCCTTGTATATACTGCACTGCAACAAGCACAATTCACTTTACATTTGCAGCATTTGGCAGACGCGACCTTATCCAGAGCTGGACTTACAACTGAGCAATTGAGGGTTAAGGGCCTTTCTCAAGGGCCCACTAATGGCAGCTTGATGGTGGTGGGGTTTGAACCCGCGATCTTCTGGTCCAGAGTCCAGAGACCTTAACCACTGGGCTACACCACCTCCCATATTTATATTAGTTAAATTTAGTTATATTACTTATATTTAGTTAACATTTGCTGGGGTTCGATTCCCACCTCTGCCGTGGGGGTGGAGTTTGCATGTTTGCAGGGTTTTTTTCCTCCGGGTTTTCCGGTTTCCTCCACCCGGTCCAAACACATGTACGGTAGGTTGATTGGCACCTTGTGTGTGTGTGTGTGTCCTGAGATGGGTTGGCATTCCATCCAGGGTGTATCCTGCCTTAAAGCCCATAGACACCTGAGATAGGCACAGGCTCCCCACACATATACATGTGTATATATATGTATATATATATATATATATATATCTATATATATATATATATATATATATACATACACACACACACACACACACACACACACACACACACACACACACACACACACACATTATTGATTTCCTCCCTTACTTAGAGATACTCCTACAAGCAGTTAAAAAGTCCTTAAATGTTCGCATAGTTGACTCTCTCTTTTTTTAATATAATGCGTCTCTTTGGCAAACATTTTGCAAACATTTTGCATGTATTATACATTAACAGATGTGAGATCGGGTCAGGCTCCTGTGCTTTTAAAAGCAACACTTGCTTAGTTTTCGATCATTGTTCTTCATGAAGAGCTTCAAGAGTCAGTGCCTCTTTTCCAGTGTCCATTCCCAACCCCCAACCCCCCACCCCTAACTGCACTCCCACTCCATCAACATGGAATGAAATCTTTTGATAAAATAAATAAATAAAAAAAGACAGATAAAAGTAAAAGGAGCAGGCAAGGGAGATGCCTTTATTCATCTGAGAGATATGCGGGAGGTGAGGAAATGTGTGTGTGTGTGTGTGTGTGTATGTGTGTGTGTGTGTGTAAGGGTTGGCAGCAAGTCTCCAAGGAGCCCAGGGTGTTGTTCACACATTCACACTCGCTAATGGAATGAACTTTCCACAGCTTTGCCGTCACAGGATTGTAGGGTTTTTTTGTTTTGTTTTGTTTTCTCCCCCATTTCTTTCCGGGGAGGAAAAAATAAATAAAAGAATAAAAAACAAGAAAACAAGACTCGGTGTTGTCCTACACTGAAAATAAATAAAATCTAAGATAGGAAATAAACGCTTCTTTAAAAAAAAAAAAAAAAAACTTTTTTTTTCTGCCCCAATGGATAAAAAGCCTTAAAAATCCCATTTGCACATTAGATTATAAAGCTTACAGTAAGTTAGTAAATTCGGTCTAGTGAACGTTATGAATAATATAGAACTAGAATAAACGTAGTAGAAGATAAACGTAACATAGGATTATAAATAGAACGTTAGAATGAATACTTTTTGCTTGATTTTAGTCCATTTTAACTAAATATAAGTGAATCTATATTCATATTTTTTTTCCTTGGAGTGTAGAAAGGATTTCTCCGAGCAGGAAATGGACAAGTAGGACTGGAATTATTATTGCGATAAAGCTCTGATGGATCTGAATGCCTTTAGAGCAGTTTTAGGGAAGGAATGTATCATAATCAGATACTATCAAAATAATAAATAAATAAATAAATAAATAAAAAAGGAGAATGGTCTATTTAGTGATCAGCGCTGCAATTTCACCTACTGAACCATGGGAGAATTTATGCATCATTATACTTATTTTTCTTTGATGGAATTCGTTGCTGCGCTCCACTTTTCTGTGATGTGAAAGGTTAACGAGAAAAAAAAAAGAGAAAGAAAGTATGTGAAGTAATCTTAAATATTCTTCAAACACAGTGTATACTTGCATTACATGAGACTACATATTAAGTAGCTTAAAGAATAATAATAATACTAATACTAATAATAAAGGGGGTATCGTGGCTTAGTGGTTAGCACGTTCGCCTCACATCTCCAGGGTCCGGGTTCGATTCCCGTCTCGGCCATGTGCGTGTGGAGTTTGCATGTTCTCCCCGTGCCTCAGGGGGTTTTTCTCCGCGTTCTCCGGTTTCCTCCCGGGTCCAAAAACATGCACGGTACCTTGGAAAATTGTCCCTAGTGTATGAATGTGTGTGTGTGTGTGTTGCGATGGGTTGGCATTCCATCCAGGGTGTATCCTGCCTTAATGCCCATAGACGCCTGAGATAGGCACAGACTCCCCGTGACCCGAGGGAAGATCAGATAAAGCGGTAGAAAATGAATGAATGAATGAATAATAATTAGAATAATAATAATAATAATACTCTGTTCATACTCTGCTCATATCAAATGGGACAAATTCTACGATCAATTGAATGTATCGTTTTTTTTAAAGTACAAACCAAATACAATCCTGTTTAAAACAAGAAAATAAATAAATAAATAAATAAATAAATAAAGTAGTAGCTACAACATACTTCACTCACATATATATATGCAGTGGCAAGAAAAAGTATGTGAACCTTTTGGAATTTCATGGTTTTCTGAATAAATTTGTCATAAAATGTTATCTGATCTTCATCTAATTCATTGGTATTGACAAACACAATGTGTCTAAAAATAATAACACAAAAAAATCCAATCTTTCTTGTCTTTATTGAACACAATCATTCAACATTCAAAATGGCAGTGGAAAAAGTAAGTGAAACCTCGAGTTAATGACCTCAAAAAAGCTAATTGGAGCTAATTGGTTTTAGCACACCTGGAGTCTTGTTAAGATAATAAGTTTGGAGGTGTGGACTACAGATACTTTGACTGATAAAAACCCCTCAAACCTTTGGAGTTTGCTCTGCACAAGAAGAACATGATTATGTGAGCCATGCCTCGCCAAAAAGAGCTTTCAGAGGACCTACGATCAAGAATTGTTGATTTACATGAAGCTGGCGAGGGTTACAAAGTTATTTCAAAGACTTTAGAAATTCACCAGTCTACAGTTCGGCAAACAATCTACAAATGGAGACAATTTGGGACTGTTGCTACTCTACCTAGAAGTGGGCGCCCCGTCAAAATGACACCAAGAGCACAACGAACACTCATCAATGAGGTAAAGAAACAACCCCGAATGACAGCCAAAAATTTGAAGGCATCATTGGAACTTGCTAATATATCTGTTCATGAGTCAAGAAACACTGAACAAGCAGGGTATCCACGGCAGGACACCGCCAAGGAAGCCGCTGCTTACTAAAAAGAACATTGCTGCACGCCTTAAGTTTGCAAAAGAGCACGTTGACACTCCACAGCGGTATTGGCAAAATGTTTTGTGGACTGATGAAACTAAGATTGAACTATTTGGAAAAAACACACAGCACTACATCTGGCGTAGAAAGGGCACGGCATATCGTCATGAAAACATCATCCCAACTGTAAAGTATGGTGGAGGAAGCATCATGATTTAGGCCTGCTTTGCTGCATCAGGGCCTGGCCAGCTTGCAATCATTGAGGGGAAGATGAATTCCCAAGTATATCAGACAATTCTTCAGGATAATGTGAGAATGTCTGTACATCAGCTGAAACTGTGTAGAAAGTGGGTGATGCAACAGGACAACGACCCAAAACACCGGAGCAAGTCCACAACAGAATGGCTTCAGAATAACAAAGTCCGCCTTTTGGAGTGGCCAAGTCAGAGCCCAGACCTCAACCCAATAGAGATGCTATGGATTGACTTGAAGAGGGCCGTACACATGAGACGTCCAAAGAATATGACAGAGCTAAAGCAGTTCTGCCAGGAAGAATGGGCTAAAATTCCTCCTCAGCGATGTGCAGGTCTGATCCACAGCTACAGGAAGCGCATGGTTGAGGTTATTGCTGCCAGGGGGGGTCAACCCGTTATTCATTCTAAGGTTTCACTTACTTTTTCCACTGCCATTTTGAATGTTGAATGATTGTGTTCAATAAAGACAAGAAAGATTGGATTTTTTTGGTGTTATTATTTTTAGACACATTGTGTTTGTCAATACAAATGAATTAGATGAAGATCAGATAACATTTTATGACAAATTTATACAAATACACACAGCCATGTCAGTGTATGATGGACCAGCCATGATGGACAGGATGAAAACATAGACTGAGGGTCGGTCAGACATTTTAGACATTAGAGACACTGTTGGATAGATGGAGCAGGTAATGAGCGCAGATTGAAAGACTGTTAGTTCAATAAACCTGTAGATAGAGAGACGGACAGGCGTATAGACGGAGAGACACTGTTAGATAAATCAAGTGGTACATGTACAGAGATAGACAGACAGACAGTCTGTGAGAGCAAGAAAGAGAAATAGATAGATAGAGCTAGAGAGAAATCTATAGATAGAGAGAGACAAAGATGGAGGGAGAGACACTGTTAGACAAATCGAGTGGTACATGGACAGAGCTAGCGAGAGAGAGAGAAAGAGAGAATCTATAAATAGAGACAGACAGATAAGGAGACACTGTTCGATAATATAGATAGAGATAGATAGATAGATAGATAGATAGATAGATAGATAGATAGAGAGAGAGACTGTCAGAGCAAGAAAGAGC
>JACRUU010000026.1:14785464-14807964 GCA_030449085.1 Kryptopterus vitreolus
AAACGATGTTTATGTAATGTCGAGAAAATTAAGTCATGATCAAGAGGGGGGGAAGTGGAGGAGAAAAAAAAAAAAAAAAAAAAAAAAAAAGTCCCCAAATGGGACTTCCATAGTCATATTACACCATTCGAGGTCGTAAAATGCAATCATGTGAACAACCGACTAACCGCAGCAGGAATCATTAAAAACTAAACCGAAACAGCACAGACGTTACTTATTGCTCGTTTTATAATGATGAAAGCAGAATGTAATTTTTACAATACTGCCCAATAGTAGGGGGTGGGAGGGGTGTGGTGGGGGGGGGCAAACACTAAGTTCTACAGTAATATCTGAAAACAAGGCGGAATTGACCCCTGAGTTTGCCTGCATCGGTGATCCGGGCCGAGCTAGACGAGCCGGATTAGATTGTGATGTGATTGTAATGTGCACACATTCACACAACCCACATCTCCGTATGCCTTGTATTGTCTTTACACCTCAGTCAACATCCAGGCAGTCCGGTACATTTAATCTGGTGTAAACGAGACACAGAGACTCCTTACTTTTCCATCTTCATTTTACCGCTTTTCATATACAAGTCTTACATTTTTTAGCGATATATATATATATATATATATATATATATATATATATTATATATATATATATATATAGAGGGGCACGGTGGCTTAGTGGTTAGCACGTTCGCCTCACACCGCCAGGGTCCGGGTTCGATTCCCGTCTCGGTCCATGTGTGTGTGGAGTTTTGCATGTTCTCCCCGTGCCTCAGGGGGTTTTTCTCCGGGTTCTCCGGGTTCTCCTGTTTCCCCCCGGTCCAAAAACATTCATGGTAGGTTGATTAGCACCTTGGAAAATTGTCCCTAGTTGTATGAATGTGTGTGTGAATTGTGTGTGTTTGTGCCCTGCGATGGGTTGGCATTCCATCCAGGGTGTATCCTGCCTTAATGCCCATAGATGCCTGAGATAGGCACAGGCTCCCCGTGACCCGAGGGAAGATCGGATAAAGCGGTAGAAGATGTAGAAGATGATGATATATTAGATATATATATATATATATATATATATATATGAGATATATATATATATATATATATATATATATATATATATATATATTTTTTTTTTTTTCCCCAAATGAGCTGTAATTTAATTACATGTTTTTTTGCAGTAATTGTAAAGGATTACTGTTAATTTTATTTTGTAATTATTTTATATTTGTAAAATTTTATAATTTTGTAAATAAATTACACAACACCATTACATGTAACTAGTTATTCCTCAACACTGTGTATGGATCCCTCCATCTATCCATCCATATATCTATACATCTATCCATATATCTATCGATCTATCTATCCATCCATATATCTACCCATCTATCCATCCTATCCATATCCATCCATCCATATTCAATTGATGTATCAATTTCTGATATAAACATATATACATACATGCACACACACACACACACACACATACATATATACACACATTTTGATGATTCTGATTCTGATGTATCAATTTCTGATAATGGTGATATAATAATAATAATAATAATAATAATAATAATATAATAATAATTTGTTACGCTCCTGCCGAGTCAGGTTCCTCTCAGAGGTTCCTTCCTCTTTCCATCTAAGGAAGTTTTTTCCTCCATCAGGGCCAAATACAAATCTTTATATCTTTTATACTAAAATGTTATGCCATAATTCTTACATTCTAGAAAGCAGCTCTGAGACAATGTCCACTGTATAAAGTGCTTCAGTAATAAACAAACTAGATCAAGATAACAGGAAGATTATAGCCCTAATAAATCACACAGCAGTTCTTTAGACACTTAAAAAAGACTTTTGAGGGCAAAAACAAAAATCAAGTAAATGTTTAAAGCACTTACTTTTACTGGGGTACTTTGTCACCTAGTGTACATACTTTGTGTTTGCCAGGTTTTGGTATTTACTCCAACATAAACACCAAACTAATTAGCTTAGTTAGTCAGTTACATTATATGACTTATAAACTAGCATTAGCTCAATGGTCTCTGTTGAACGTAATCAAATAAAGATCACATTACCACGAAACTGCCAGCACCAAGGCCTCTATTCAGAAGGTGTTATTGTGATGGGAAACATCTTACAACATTCAGGATGTTGAAGCACTCGGGCAGGGTAAATATTCTGATAGTTTCTGTTTACTTCTTCATTCAATCTAAAATTCATTCATTCATCTTCTACCGCTTCATCCGATCTTCCCTCAGGTCACGGGGAGTCTGTGCCTATCTCAGGCGTCTATGGGAATTAAAGCAGGATACACCCTGGATGGAATGCCAACCCATCACAGTACACACACACACACACACATTCACACACATTCATACACTATGGACAATTTTTCCAAGGTGCCAATCAACCTGCATGTTTTTGGACCGGGAGGAAACCGGAGAACCCGGAGAAAAAAACCCTGAGGCACGGGGAGAACATGCAAACCCCACACACACCTGGCCGAGACGGGAATCCAACCCGGACCCTGTCGGTGTGAGGCGAACGTGCTAACCACTAAGCCACCGTGCCCCTTCCTTCTAAAATTATTAAAAGAAAATATATTTAGTCCCCATTAAGCCATTACCCATTAGCTCAGTAGTCTAAGGTGCTGGGCTACTGACCGGAAGGTCAGGGGTTCGAGCCCCGGTATCGGCAAGCAGCAGTACCTGGGTCCCTTAACCCACTGTGCTCCAGGGGTGCTGTATCATGACTGACGCTGCGTGACAGAAAGAATTTCACTGTGCTGTAATGTATATGTGACAAATAAAGGCTTCTCTTCATAGCTACTACTTTGTTGTGGAGGTTTTTGTGGTGGTGGAGATTTATGCCCACAAGTCTGACGGGTGGAGTCAGCATCTTCATTATACCCAGTAATGTTGAGGACTACACAAGACCTTCCACTTCAGTCTATGCAAAAGCATATCTGTATCATACTGGAATACGTTCGGGTCTCCAAACACATTTTTAGAGGAAGGGGGGGGAATCAGTGGTTAAAGGTGAACGGAAGGTCAAGGAGTTTGATCCTCTCTATCGCAGCGCTGTCACTCTTGGGTCCTTGAGCAAAACCCTTAACCCTCTGGTCTCTGTTTTGTACCCGACCCTTCGCTCTGACTCCACCATATAAGTTTATTACTGGTACTTACAAAGCATCACTTATATAATATCTCTCTGTAGCTTCGGCCAATTTTTCGGTGCGTAACTCGTCCTGCAGTTTTTCTCCAATCGCCACGAATCATACCTCATTGTGCGGCCCGATGTTGTGAGGTGTGCTGTTACTTTTATAAGGAATCGCCCTGAGGAAATCCGAACCCGGGGCCAAAAAGCGGGAACTTTTTCCCATAGAAAATGAATGGGGATGAATTTTGGTGACTCACAGTTCGGCCTATGAGCGTCCGGCATGCACATATGGCAAATCCACTCGTAGGGGGTCTGGAGTGGATCACACCTGGATCGAACCCCACACCTGTTTGGATTTTCGGGAAATCCACGACATTCCGGCCCCATAGAGACTAAATAGGGACATTTGGCGCGCCGCTGTTCGGCCCGTGTTCGCCCGAAATGCACATTTGACTACCACACGGCGTCACTGAAAATGGGAAAAATCTGCAAAACGGCGAAACTCGGACACGGAGTCATGTGACACGTCTAAACGCTCGGCACATCCACGGTAGTCGGACGCTGGATAATTTGATGATGTCATGTGAGTCACTGGCCCCGCTCCCTCCCCGAAAAAAAAAACGCCCAAAACGGGTGTCTAAACACCCGTCTTTCCGAACGAGCTGGAATTGCGAAGTCAACGCTAAATATTAAACGGACCAGGCTCTAAGGAGTCGCGCCCGGAGCTGCCGTTTGCATCGGCAATCATCACTCACATTTTCTTCAGTAAATGTCCCACGTCTATAGTGTGCATTTACTATTCATTATGATTGTTCGATGCAATTGTGTAATAATGCCAAAAACATGCTTGTTATACGCCTGGAAGGATAGATTTGACATTCAGTGATCTCATTTTTTACAGAGGGAAAAAAAACATAATTTCAAGGTCTTGAGTTTCTGTTTACTCTTTTCTCTCTGCCCTGAATTTGCCCCTAGACTTTGTTTCTACCTGTCCTTTCAGTGACCCCCCCCTCTTTTTTTTTTTGAGTTTTGTTTTGTCTGATTAGTCAGTATGTTTATATCCCACATGTGTTTGTCTGAACACACTGGGTGGTTTAATCGCGGAAATTCTACACCGTTATATCTGCCTTTTCAAAAGTATTGGATTTCTAGTTTCTGTGACGTCTCCGGGTTCAATTTCTGGTCTGTTCGGTCCATCAGTGCATCAGTGAGTCTTTCGCATCAGAAACCTTTTCCTACCTTGGCTGAGGCAGGCAGGTCTTTTTTGTTGTTGTTGTTGTTGAAAAGGACAGACACCTTTCACAAGCAAGTGTATACAATTTGACCTGGGTTATTTTGTCCAAAAGAGCCCAAAACAAAAAGGTTTAACTAATTCATACAAATGAACCCTTGGGTCCAGTTAGAAATTGGCTTTTCATTAGGTTGGATTATGAGACCATTGCTGTTTATGTCGTCGTTCTTTCCTCTCTAGGTCATAAAGGATCATTGACGGTGTCGGTCATGTCAGCATTATTTACATTTACATTTGCAGCATTTGGCAGCCGCTCTTATCCTGAGCGACTTACACCTGAGCAATTGATGGTTAAGGGCCTTGCTCAAGGGCCCACTTGTGGCAGCTTGATGGTGGTGGGGTTTGAACCCATGATCTTCCGGTCCAGAGTCCAACACCTTAACCACTGGGCTATAACACCTCCCTCCATTATGGTGGGTCTGGAAGGACCAGTTGTAACTACAAGACAGTATATAGTCTTTAACGAGCGATGCCGCCTCATAACATACAATACATGTATTCGCTTTCCCTTCTTTCTTGGACGTGCCTTCCATCTACAATCTTCTTTGTTTCTTTTTCAGATAGAAATAAAAAATTTTGGATAAATAGCGCTCGGTAAACGCCGATGTTGGATACAGTGCACTCTAGTGGCGGGATGCCGTCACTTCACAGGTAACATAGCCGCATGCATCGTTGGAGATGTCAATGCACAGTTTAAAGCAATATAGCCTTATTTAAGGACAATCACACACCTTTTAATCTTTTGCGGGTCTCATAACATGACGTGGCGGAACACATTCGGCCTGTGGGCTGAGCAACTGCAGGTTAAAGGGCCTTTCCCACTAGTGGCAGCTTCGTGGTGGTGGGATTTGCACCTGCAACCTTCCGGTCCATAGCCCAATGCCTTAACCACTGAGCTCCCCCACCTCTCTTAATAGTGAGAATAGTGTTACACTAGACGAGTTTGCATTACAAATGTGCGCAAAACTTTTGCGATATTTTCGAAATGTCGCTAAACGGCGTTTCCATTAACCATGCCACGCGACTAAAACTCGTCCTCTCGCGATAGGTGCTTCAACAAAATGGAGACAGATATCGGCAGACGCTTTAATCCGAGACGTAGGCGCGTTATACAAAAATGGACGGCGAGGCGATCCCCCTGTACCTGGGAGCGGCCACGTATGCGCTTGTTCTGGGAGGTAATAGTGTGCGATTTCACGGAGGACCTGTGGATTGACAATTTCCGGATGAACACGTCCACTTTTTTTGAGCTGTGCAGTGCAATAGCACCTCTTGTAGCACCTGCAGCATCACGCCCAAGGCAAGGCGAGGGATATCATGTGACCTGGAAATGCGAAAAATAAATAAATAAATAAAACGTTTCCATTACAGTTTTGCGAATTATTCCTTTTTCCGTTCCAAATTAAATTTGCGTATTTTGAAGGGTAATGGAAACGACACCGGGAAGAGGCCTCGGGGAAGACCCAGAACACGTTGGAGGGACTATGTCTCTCGACTGTCCTGGGAACGCCTTGTGTCCCCCTGGGGGAGCTAGAGGAAGTGGCTATAGAGAGAGGGAAGTCTGGGCATCTCTGCTTAGACTGTTGCCCACCGCGACCCGGTCCTGGATAAGCGGTAGAAGATGGATGGATGGATGGATGGAAATAGTGACGATGCTTGTTGGGTCGCTAATAAAACGAATAAAACAAAGACAAGCGGAAGGCTCTGCCTAAAGAATTTAGGGGTATAATAGGGGTAACATTCAACCCACACATTATCTGCACGTCGTGTCTGACTCGTCACCAAGGATGGAGTGATTATTGTCTTGCTGGAAGACAGCCACCCAGTAAGCTGACTTAAAAAGAAAAACAGGCGATTAGGTTTCAGGTGCATGCGTCAACGTTGGATCTGAAGGAACGCCAGACAGACTACAGCTTCGGGGCAGTGACGCCCTAAACCCCCCCCCCCCCCCCCCCCCCCCCCAAAACCCCCCCCCCCCCCCTCCCTTCTCCATTTTTTCCCCCCCAGCACTACCACCAAGCCAAGCCTCATGTTTGCAGAGCAAGATAACAATAAAAGCATACAACAAAGAGCGTCGCCATAAAGCCTTGTTGTTCACCGCCCGGGTTATTCATTCCAGACACAAAGTCATCGGCGCGAGACGGGATCAGCGCGCCAAGCGATACGCTTACGAGGCTTCCGGACGACGCTTACCAGCGCTAACACAACTTCAAGCCTGGATAGCACTTTATCCAGATAACACGCAGAACACCTTTCTTCTCTTGACGTGGCTGATCAAAGCCATCAGGGACACTGAAAAAGGTCCCTCGTTTATGAGGGGGGGAAATGATAAAGAATGTTGGAGCAGGGAGACGCTGACAAATTGGACGAGGACAAAAACAATGTAGCTCATTTGTCTATACGATGACAATGTGCCAGGGGTCATTAACTGGGAACCAGTGATCCAGATGGACTGGGGAAAAAAATAGTGAAAAATGGAAACATGAGCCGTAATTGTGTAAATATTTTCTTTTTTTTCTTTTTTCCCCCTCATTGTGAAAGGAATTATTCCCATTGGATTGGTTTACTCTCTGTGGTCTGAACCAATGTGTGTGTGTGTGTGTGTGTGTGTGGTGTGTTTATTCTTCAGTTCAGGTTGAAAAACAGATTTAATCTGTTTATCATCCGTGACATTAGACACATGTGGCAACATGCAAAACAGCCGCGGTGCCTTTTATTTACAGACCCGAACGAATCACTAATATTTAAGCCAAACTTGCGATTCGGGTTTTTGTGATTCAGGAGTCGCGCTACACTTCATTTTATATATTTATCTACACTTCACTTCACACTATATTCACACTATTCGCCTATCTATCTATCCTTCCATCCCTCTATATACTTATCTATTTACCTCCCTATCCACCCATCAAACTAACCACATACAGTGTAACATATATATATATATATATATATATATATCTATATATATATACACACACACACACACACACACACACACACACACACACACACACACACACACACACTCTCCCATCCACCTACCTATCATTTACCTACCTGACCATCTACCCATCCCTTCATCCACCCACCTACTTTTCTACCCATCCCCCCTGTCCATCCATCAATCCATCTATCAATCTATCCAATCATCATCGGTCTACTTACCTATATACCCATCCCCCATCCATCTATCTACCTACCCATCCACCTATCGACCCATCTATCCATCCCCCTATCCATGCATCCACCTATCTACCTGTCCATCCATCCCTCTATCCATCTATTAATCCATCATCTGGCTACCTACCTATATACCCATCCCTCCGTCCATCCATCCATCTATCAATCCATCATCTATCATCTGTCTACCTACCTATACAACCATCCCCCATCCATCCCTCTATCCATCTATTAATCCAGCTATCCATCATCTGTCTACCTACCTATATACTCATCCCCCCATCCATCCCTCTATTCATCTATCTACCTACCTATCCACCTATCTACCCATCTATCCATCCCCTATCCATGCATCCAACTATCTACCATCCATCCATCCCTCTATCCATCTATTAATCCATCTATCAATCTATCCATCCATCATCTGTCTACCTACCTATATACCCATACCCCCATCCATCCCTCTATCCATCTATCAATCCATTCATTTATCTACCCACCCATCCACCTATCTGCCCATCTATCCATCCCCTTATCCATGCATCCACCAATTTACCTGTCCATCCATTCCTCTATCCATCTATTAATCCATCTTTCAATCCATCATCTATCATCTGTCTACCTACCTATACACCCATCCTCATCCATCCCTCTATCCATTTATCAATCCATCCACCTATCTACCCATCTATCAATTCATCCACCTACCTACTTATCCCTTCATCGACCCATCCACCTACCTAACTACCTACCTATCTACTTATCACTTCTTCCATCCGCCTATCTACTCATCCCTTCATCCACTTGTCCACCTACCTACCCTCCACCTACCTACCTACCTATCTACTTAACCCTTCACCCATCCAACCCTACCTCGAACTAGTCCATTCCTCTTTCAATCCATCCATCTATTTCCCTATCCACCCATTATATACCCATTTATCTACACACCTAACCACTTACCCACACACCTACCTACCTACCTACCTAGCCCGCCAGCCAGAGTTGCATAAAGTAGTGATTGCATGGATATTCAATCCTGTTGCTATGGACGCTCTAAAATAACTCTGAGTAACAGATGGTTACTGTACAGTGACACATTTTCAACCAGCTAATAAGCAATTACTCATCATTCTCACGTCTAGTCAACAGCCAATTTGATGAGCATTTGTTTATTTCTCAATATTGCCCACTTGTAGAATAACAAACTAACTCTGTTTTTTTTAGCTCATAAATTCAATTTAATTACAGATTATAAAGCAAACATCATCAGGTCGTGGAATATTGCCTTGCCATTCTCGGCCTCCTGTAATTTCACAGATTATACTGGAAATCTGTAACGCACCATCCGTCAACCCGATCAATAAAAAGGAAGGAAGCAGGATTTAATATTCATGTATATTAACCGGTTAAAAGAAGTAGTTGAACGAATGTAAAAACGTTTTGATGTCTGAAAATGGCCCGCAGAGATTTGTTCCAACCACGGCAACATTTCCACACTGTATCTGTTTGGGGAATTTTTCATTCCCGATTAACTAAAGAAAAAAAGAATATTCGCCATGTTAAGAAAAGTCCCTGGACCCCTGCTATCATCAATGCTGCTTCATTTTTACACTTGGATTTCATTCGTCACTCTTGTTGTACGAGTGAAAGTCAAAGCGGGACTTTTCTTGAGAAAAGAAAAGAATAAATTAAAGGAGATTAAACCTTTTCTTTTTTCAACATGCCCCAATGTTAGGTGTATTTATACACTCAGCCATCGCTTATATATAACACCTGGAAAGATTCGATCATCACCATTAAGGGCCTTGCTCAAGGGTCTACTAGTGGCAGCTTGGTGGGATTGGGGGCTTGAACCAGAGGCCAATGCCTTAACCACTTAGCTGCCACACTTCACCACACTCTAGGGCTGCATGATTAATTGTTAAAATAGATATCACGATATATATATATATATATATATATATATATATATATATATATATATATATATATATATATATATATATATATATATCATATATTATATATATATATATATCGCTATATCTATAGATATACGCCAGATATAATTCGCCATTGTTGCTACATTGTTACTGCCAACTAGTGTTTGGGAATAGTCACTGCAGAGCGTTTTATTGCTCCCCTGAGGGAAATTTTATTTTCCCCCCGCATATCCCAGCTTGTTTTTTTATGGCTGGGGTCAGAGCACATGACACGGCGCCACTGCCGGGTGCACAGGGGGTTAAGGGACTTGCTCAAGGGCCCAAGGGTGGCAAACTTGGCCATACCATGCCTCTCGATACCCTCCATCCCCCCATATTGTGTGTGCTCTTTATCTCTTATGAAGGTACCTTTCTGACAGCATAACTTTTTTGTTTTCCTCAGTGTCTTTTTGGCTTGCTCGTCACGGGTCAGATTTAAATTAGGGATCAAAGTTGTCAATCGGATTTGTATAAATCAATGTATAATGCTGCAATTGTGGTCTACAGTGGATTAGACAACGATTTTGCTGCTCGTTATACAAGCATCCTGCACCACAACTACATTTAATTAGAGGGAAAGGGAAATTAATTTATATATATATATATATATATATATATATATATATATATATATATATATATATATATATATATGATATATATAGGTATATGTAAACATGCCTGTAAAATGAGGTATATGCACCTGACATTACTTGTGCGATCGGACTAAAAGCAAAGGGAAGTTTGTAGGGAAGCCCGGAGGTGTTGCTGAATCAAAAGAGGCACCACGAGGGAGATATGATGAAGAGGTAACACCCCCCCGCATCCACCCAACTATGCCTGCAGATGAACGATAAGGGCATGCCAAGAGCAAGCACGAACACAACCTTTATTTCCGACCACCAATTTTGAGCCGCGCTTTACCCCCGTCGCATGTTAAATACAAAGTTAGGCCTCATTTGTGCCCTTCGGTTTGGTCCATCCAAGCGTAAAAGTCCTATTTAAAAGCAACGGACCACCACTTGAACAGTACAACTCTTCTTTTTGTACTTTATATTAAATGCCAAACCGCCTCCACTGCCCTCTGCCTTTAAGCACAGATTCCACAACAAAAGGAAAAGGTGGTGGAGAGGAAAATAAATAAATAAATATATCCCTGAAGAAAAGCACATTTTTTTCTTGTAAAGGATCACACACACACACAAGCTCCTCGCTGATCACTCAAACGTCATCATCATCATCATCATCATCGCAGCGTTACGGAATAACCGTCGCTCCGCTATTGGCAAAATCATTCATTCGCCCCCTAGCCTCAGGTGTGCCTTCTTCCATTCTTTGCTTTTTACGCTTCATGAATTATAGGTGGAAAATCGTTTCGAGGCTCCGAGCGGCGTTCAATAAATTCTATGAATTTCAATGAAACCTTCGCTGTACGTCTTCTTTCATATTCCTCGGCCGTACCTGAACAACTTCTCCAACCGCGCAGGTTCGGGGGTAATTAGACGGCGACAATTTTTGTCGATCCGCCTTTGAGACGGAGCGCTCGGCAAATTTCATTTCGCACGAGGTTTGAAACAAAAACAATGGCAAATAGGGTGCGGGGAAGATTTTGCAGGCATTACCCTCGTCGATTAAGGCGAAGCGTTGTGAAATCGCAGCTGTTTTTATACATTGCCCTAGCGTGTTGAAAAAGTTCCTCCGCAGTGCCCGTGTAGAGCAAGTCCTGGGAAACGACTTGTTTAATTAAACTCATTATTCTTACTCATGTATTTATTTATTAAATCGTGTACAGTATATAGTGACCAGAATATATATGTTTAATAATCCTTTATTGGTCACATATACATTACAGCACAGTGAAATTCTTTTCTTCACATATCCCAGCTTGATGTTGGTAGTTGGGGTCAGAGTGCAGGGTCGGCCATGATACGGCGCCCCTGGAGCACAGAGGGTTAAGGGTCTTGCTCAAGGACCCAAGGGCGAACAGCTTGGCCATACCGGGGCTCGAACCGGATCTTCCGATCAGCAGCCCAGCGCCTTAGACCACTGAACTACACCCCTCCCCTAAATTTGTGAAATTACTTAAAAAAAAAAACAATATCATCGGGGAATAAAAAGCATCTTTGGAAAAAAAAATGTGTATATGTATGTATGTATGTAGGATATATATATGTATATATATATATATATATATATATATATATATATATATATATATATATATATATATATATATATATATGCTAAATGGCGTAAATAACTACAATTATAAATCTGTTAGTGGTTAGTGTTGCCTAACCGTCTTCACCTGTACACTGTTTGATCCGTTTGCATTTACGTCGATGGAATACAAGCGGTTTGGACGAATTAACTCGTTTAATAGATATAAAAAAAAGGCTTCCTAAGGGCTTTTTACTGGCCCATCAGGCTCCTCTGTGATACATGTTATTGCTCACTAGGGCACTGGTTTGGAATCAGAAGTTTGGCCGGACAACCGCATTCCACATTTTATCCCTGAGTGTCTCCATAGCATGCTTTTGTAAAAGGTTTCCTTCGCTTCGGTCACTGTCCTGTTAAACGCTGAATCGTCGGCCCATGGAGTTTAAGAGCTTGATCCCAACTTTCTGTACTCTTAGATAGATAGATCTACTGTAGATACTACTGTACCTTTGAGGAAGAGCAAATTCCTATCTATCTATCTATCTATCTATCTATCTATCTATCTATCTATCTATCTATCTATCCATCTATCCATCTATCTATCCATCTATCCATCTATCCCTCAATCCATCCATCCATCCATCCATCCATCTATCTATCCCTTAATCCATCCATCTATCTATCCCTCAATCCATCCATCCATCTATCTATCCATCTGGCAGACTGGTATAAGATGCCAGTCTAATAAATTCTAAGAATGATGGGGATCCAATTTCTGTAATTTATTTATTTATTTATTTATTTATTTAGTTAGTCATCCATGCCTCTCAAAAACGAGATATTTTCTCTGACAACATATTTACATGTAACTTGGGTTGTTGCTATCAATCATCATAGTCATCGAGCATTCAAGCGATTATTCTATCGATTAATTGGATGAGATACTTTATTAAAAAAAAATACTAAATAGAGAAAGAATAAGGCATGTCTGTTAAAAAGAGCAAGCATTTTGTTTTTCATTTGATCTGAAATTGCAGGTCAGTAAAAACACATTTAGTGCTTTTAATTGCCACATTAGGTCATAATACAAATGCATAGAGTGTTCAAAAAGTTCCTCCGCAGTGCCTGTGTAGAGCGTCTGGGAAGTCCTGGGAAACGACTTGTTTAATTAAACTCATTATTCTCACTCATCTATTTATGTATTAAATCGTGTACAGTATATAGTGACCAGAAAAAGCTGTTTGAAAATATCCACAAATTAAATCTGTATATTTATCACCAGTTTAAAAGACATGCTCGACTTCCTGGTCTAACAAGCACAACCACTTTGACCGCACTGCATAGAAATAAGCTTGTATAACGGCTCACGGTGTGTGATATATATATATATATATATATATAGATATATATATATATATATATATAGATATATATCTATATATATATATATATATATGTGTGTGTGTGGTAGTTTTTACACACACACACACACACACACACACTTACATTTACAGCATTTTTGGCGGACACCCTTATCCAGAGCGACTTACAACTGATCAATTGAGGGTTAAGGGCCTTGCTCAAAGGCCCACTTGGTATTGGTGGTGGTGGGATTTGAACCTGTGATCTTCCGGTCCAGAGTCCAACACCTTAACCACTGGGCTACCGCCATCCCACCATATACATACACACACACTATTGCCTGATTGTCTTCACCTGTACACTGAACAGTTTCACCCCATTTACATTTACCCTTATCCAGAGCTACTTACAAGTGGGCAATTGAGGGATAAGGGCCTTGCTCAAGGGCCCACTAGTGGCAGCTTGGTGGTGGTGGTGGTGGTATTTGAACCTGTGTTCTTCCGGTCCAGAGTCCAATGCCTTCACCACTGATCTACCACCTCCCTATACCCTGTCCAAGCCCTAATATGCATTTCCCGACCAATAGAATTCCAAGCCCTAATGCACCATGCTACTCTTTGAGTCCAGACTGTCCACTCCATGACTCTCGCCAAAGACTGCGCTGAAGCCTGTCCTGCTGCTACCCCAGAACAAGCCACTGTTCCACCTCCTGCCATCGTGCTGCCTCCTGCCATCGCAGAGGTCCCTTTCACACCATTTCCTGCTGTAGAAGGGCCACGGCTCTGCCTCCTGTTGTGAAGAGGACAGAATCTGTTGGGTGGGCCACTTGTGGCTCGTCGCAATTAACTGCTATTTTTTGGGTGTCTGTCCCACAAATTCCCGGGAATTTGAGATTATTTCCTGTTGTGAAGAGCATCACAATAAGCAAAACATTTGACATTGTGCTATTCCACCCATCTGTTGGGTGGAGTTTCCACTTGTGGCTCGTCTGCAATTAACTGCTATTTTTTGGGTGAACATTTTCGCTAACAATACAATCAACGTATGTTTTTCGGGTGAAACCGGAGAACCCTGTCCACACACACATAGCCGAGACGGGAATCGAACCCGGACCCTGGAGGTGAACGTGCTAACCAATAAGCCACCGTGCCCCCTCCTTAATGTGTGTGTAAATAAATATATTTACATTTAATATGAGGACTTTTTGTGAACAAAACACATGTAAAGCTTACAAATTAGTCCATTTAAGAATCTGAGAGGAAATCATTTTCAACTTAATGCTAATAAGAAATCAAATTTGCATCAATTCCTAGTCTCGTGTAAATATCTTGAACTATGCAGCACAAAAAACAAAAATGCAAATATCATGTCCCGGCAATTACTGTATAGAGCTATGATTAATGAAACGGAAATACATCTGGCTCATAAAATGGACAGCCAGTGAGCAATTATCCATCATCCGCCATCTGTTTAAATCCCAATATCGAGCAATAGAGCTCGTAAATATTCTTTAATTAAGGCTGACGGTCTTCCTTCACATACAACATAAAACAGGCCTGGCACAAATGTTCCTTTAGCAAGAGTTTGGCCAACGTTTGTGAAACCCCATATAAAGCTCCTACTGAAGAAACCTTGTACTCTATATGCAGTGGACACTGCAGAAGGCAAAATAATCAAGGCGTGATTGAGTTTATGCCTCGTTCATTTGAGCTTATTATGTGGATCTGTTGCGTTTTCATGCAATATAGATTAAACCATACGTGCTCCTCTCGGTACCAATCACTCCGACGCTCCCATTTCAGTGCTGAGGTTCTCTATTAAGAGCGAATCTGGAGAACGACTCGAGATCAATTTCACACTCAGTGTATTACCAACTCCCACAGTCAATATCAATTCTTCATGTTTTTGCTTTTTTTAACGAACGATTTCACTACGACGGCCAATTTTCGGTACATTAAGCTGTGAAATCACAAAATGACCACCTCGTTATTATTATTGGTATATTTTAAATGCAATTAAATCGCAAAGCAAGCACATCGAGATTGTAGTTTGGGTGCGAGTTTGATGCTTTTGCATTATTTATTAACTTTTTGTTTCATTTCCTGAAATAAATTGTCCGGCGAAATGAACCGATTGGCCAATAAAGGTGCTTTTTTGACCATTAATTATTTAATTTGAGCAATATTAATTGCAAGGGGGTGGGGGGGGGGCACGGTGGCTTAGCGGATAGCAGGTCCGCCTCACACCTCCAGGGTCGTGGGTTCGATTCCCGTTCGATACTATTGTGTTTGTGTGGAGTTTGAATTTTCTCCCTGTGTCTCAGGGGGTTTTCCTCCGGGTTCTCCGGTTTCCTCCCCGGTCCAAAAATGTCTACGGTAGGTTGATTGGCACCTTGGAAAATTGTCCCTAATGCGTGTGTGTGTGTGTGTAATGTGATGGGTTGGCATTCCATACAGGGTGTGTCCTGCCTTAATGCCCGAAGACGCCCGAGATGGGTACAGGCGGTAGATGATAAATGAATGAATGAATATTACTGATCAATTTTAGGTACAAGGGGAAAGGGAGCACATGGCATGCTAAGACATTAGCCTATGGTTGTTGTAGGCAAATGCCTTAACGAAATAGTGGTAATTATTTATTATGTAATATAACAGGAAATGCTTCAATAATGTAAGAAGTGGCTCAACAGGCCATGAAAATATTTCATTTTTAATGCTGTGTGGCATTCATCGTTTTTTATAACCGCGTGCATAAACGAAGATGGTATTTTCCACCCCGCCATAACCAGTGTTGGTAAGGTAACTTTGGAAATGTAGTAGATTACAGATCACAAATGACCCTATTCAACATGTAATAAGTAGTGCAACTTTTCAATGACTTTTTCAAAGTAACTGATTACATTTGATTACTATTTGATTAATTTCATTTGTCCACTAGGTGGCGCTTTAAGTTAACACTCAAAGGAAAAAAGTTTCAGACCCTCGAAAAATTGTTTTTCAAAATGCCGTCGTTTTTTCAATTTCAATTTTACATGAAATTGTTCATCTATTTGTAATCTTTCCCAGTAACTGTAACGAATTCCTGTTACATTTATTTAGTCATTAAATGACGTAACTAGTTACTCCCCAACACTGATCACAACAAACCAAAATACAAGAAGTGACAACTTTGTGTATCTCTGGTCAAAAAACAGCTTTCAAACTAGAGCAGACTGAGTCACTTACCGTCATCAGTGTCGGGCAGGATGGTGATCCTCGTGGTAGAGAAGTCCTGGCCAAGACGGCCTCCCATTGGCATGCTGAGGCTGACATTGAAGCTTTCCTCAGGCTCGTACAACGAGTCGTCGATCACCGCCACCCGGCAGGCCTTCTCAATTTCGTCTCGGTCGAAGCGCAGGACGCTCGTGTGTTCTTCCGCACGGGAGATGTAGTCCGAAAAAGACAGCACTGTAGTGGGGACAGTGCCAGTCGCTGTGCCTGCAAGGTACGAGAAATACAGTTGGGTTTGAAAAGCACCAGTTCATATATATATATATATATATTATATATATATACACATACATATCTATGTGTGTGTGTGTGTGCATGTATGTATGTATGCATATATATATATATATATTTTACATTACATACATACATACATACATACATACATACATACATACACATACATATATACACACACACACACACACACACACACACACACACACACACACACACACACACACACACACACACACACATATATATATATATATATATATATATATATATATAATATATATATATACACACACACACACACACACTATATATATATATATATATATATATATATATATATATGATATATATATATATATATATATATATATATATATATATATATATATATATATATATATATATATATATATATATATATATATATATATATATATATGTGCACAAAACGCAATAAAAAGGTGGGGAGGTGATAGCCCAGTGGTTAAGGTGTTGGACTCTGGACCGAAAGATCATGGGTTCAAACCCCACCACCACTAAGCTGTCACTAGTGGGTCCTTGAGCAAGGCCCTTAACCCTGAATTGCTCAATTGTAAGTCGCTCTGGATAAGAGTGTCTGCCAAATGCTGCAAATGTAAATGTAAAAACAATGCCATAAAGGTGTAAGCGCTCTCTCCCTGCCTCTCTCTCGTTGTTGTATGTATTTTTGTCGTAGGTTAGTACGTGTTATGTGCAGTCATATTAAATGTTTTATATTCACAAGGGATCTGTGTGCATGCCTCACAATCCCAAGTCAATGAATCATTGCTACCTTGCTCAATTACAACTATTATCCTAAAAGAAAAGTTCTATTTCGTGGCCAGGAAGACAACTTTCCTTGGATTTAATGAATATCGGCTGCTCGCTGGACGAACAGATCAAATAATTAAGCCATTGATTCCTTTAGTACTCAAATCTAATTTCAATAGCCATCATTTATTTTAGCCAGTTAAAATTAATATGGGTATTAAGTAGTACGTATTAAGTAGGGGGGAAGGGTTAGCTTAGTGGTCTAAGGTGCCTGGCTACTGATTTGGGGTTTGAGCTCCAGGAATCACCGAGCTGCCACTCTGTAACCCCCCCCCCCCTGTGCTCTAGGGGGCGCCGTATAATGGCTGACCCTGCGCTCCGACCCCAGCTTCCAAACATGAGGGAATATGCGAAGTAAGAAGTTCACTGTGATGTAATGTATACATGACTAATTAATCCTCTTCTATAAATTGTTATAAGAATGACGGAGCTTAAATTATTACTAAATGTTAGAAATTAGTGATGAACATAAACAAATGTCGACTTGTGCCAGTTAATTTCCCTTATATCGACTGAGGGAATTAAATAGTAAAGTAAATTAAATTATTTAATTTCAATCGCCGATATACAAATAAATAAATCAAAATGCTGGAGAATTGCTGCGATCGTTCAATCCCTCCATTTAAACTCTTCATTTGCGGAGGATGAAGAGAAAACACCCGTTTTGATCAAATGATCCAGTATTGGAGAAATAATCAATATTATTTTTTCAGTAAACGACCCCGAACACTGGTTTATGTCCTCGCTGGAGTGTGAGGTGATTTGTGTGTCGTGTGGAGATGCGATGGATCGCGTACGAACCAATAGGGTGTCGGAATGGTTGATGTTTATATCTCATCCAATCACAATCACACAATTCACTCTATGCGGATGGAGACGTTTATGTGGATAGGCTAATTTCTAAGAGTCTAAGAGTAGGAAGCACAGAAGTATTTGTACTCGACACCTCTGCAAAACATATGGCAGCTGCTTCTGACTTCATTCATTCATTCATCTTCTACCGCTTTATCCGATTTTCCCCCGGGTCACGGGGAGTCTGTGCCTATCTCAGGCGTCTATGGGTATTAAGGCAGGATACACACTGGATGGAATGCCAACCCATTGCAGGACACGCACTCATTCACACACACTATTTTCCAAGGTGCCAATCAACCTACCGTGCATGTTTTTAGACCGGGAGGAAACCGGAGAACCCGGAGAAAAACCCCCTGAGGCACGGGAAGAACATGCAAACTCCACACACACATGGCCGAGAGGGGAATCGCACCCGGACCCTGGCGGTGTGAGGCGAACGTGCTAACCACTAAGCCACCGTGACCCTCTGCTTCTGACTTAAAAATACGAATTATGAGTCAACCTATGTACACGTACGTAATTTTCTTTCTAAGGAAAGAAAGTTGAAACGAATGCAAGTGAATACTATTTGCAGGGCGAGAAAAAGTGAAGAAACATAATCGCTTGCACGGGAACATTATATTTCATTGCTACACCTCAAACGACTACTTTTAGAAGTCATAAAACCCAGAAGTCCTAAAAAAAAAAAAACACAGGATTAATTGTCTCTGAAGATGGAGGGATCTTTAAAATGGTAAATACAAGCGCTTAGAACGATCCCTAATAAAACGGCAAGTCGAGAATCGTTTAAAAAGGAAGAAAGAACGAACCGTGGACTTTTTTTTTCCCTACCTTGCTGTGTAAAACAGATGACCATCAGCTCCTGACTGACGTCTCCAGACCGGCGGACAGGGATGAGGAACTCCCCGACGTCCTCCTCAATAGAGTACCTCTCTGACGGGATAAACACTGTGGACTCTTTTAAAAAAGAAAGATAAAAAAAGAAAAAGAAAAAAAAAGGGGGTTAAATCACAGATCACAGGTTAGATCGCAGGTTCAACTCCCACTGCTGCCACTTAGTGGGCCCTCGAGCAAGGCCCTCAATTGCTCTGGATAAGGATAAGGCCGTCTGCCCAATGCTGTCAATGTAAATGTGTGTTGCTACTGTGAAGTGTTCATTGTCTTGTATGTTCACTGCCCTCTTTTTTTTTTCTTTTCTTCTATTTTTTGCAGTCCTGTATCTTGTTAATTGATGTCGTTCGTTATAGCACTTTGGTCCCGGGGCCACTGGATTAATTGTCTTTAAGGCATTATAAGTGCAGTATACTAGTTTCACTGTATACTGCACCGTGTATTGTTGAAATGACAATAACGGCGACATGAAGTTTGCAAATCGCCGTTTTATTGTCTTTTTCCGTGTTTAACAGCGCTGTAAGACTTTCTTCAAAACTTTCGGGACAATGTGCAGTGGATCATGGAAGAGGAATCGATATCTATCCCACTGGAACAAAAACTACGATGTAAACTCTAGCAGCCAGAAAAAAAACATACGTCAAATCTGATGTTAATCACTCACAGCCGTGAAGTGAACTGAGGTGAGAGGGGAAATAAGGTCAAAAGTGGGATTTTTGGAGCTCTTGCTGGCGTTGCAGGAAGCAGGGTCAGAGAGAATGTCAGGGTATTTTTATGCTAATGTGGTCTCAGCTGCCTGCTTTTGTGTGTTTGTAACCTTTGCTTGGACGGTTACACTCGTAGCATAAATATTTCCAGCTCCCCTCAGACTTGCGACCTTCAAAATACACTGGTCTGGGCGTGTAGAGCTGAATATGCAACGTGTCCAATTTCGACAATTAGGGCGTTTAAACACCATTTTGCAAAATAAGACTTTTGTAGAATTCCATTTTTCCTTTTAGACCCATCCGTCATCCATCTATCCATTCATCCACCCACATCCCTCCATTTACTCATTCGTGTATCCATCAATCTCTCCACACATTCACCCGCACAATGGTTTACATAGCTCTTCATCCATTCATATGTCCAGCCACATATCAATTTACCCATGCCTTCATGCATTAATGTAGCTACCCATTGCTCCACCCACATATCAATTTACCCAGCTCTCCTCCCGTTCATATATCCACCCACACATCAATTTATCCATCCCTCCACCCACATATCAATTTACCCATGCCTTCATTCATTAATTTGGCCACCCACATATCAATTTACCCATCTCTCCATCCGTTCATATATCCACCCACATACCAATTTACCCACCCCTTCACCCATTAATGTAGCTACCCATACATCAATTTACCCATACCTTCATCCATTCATCCACCCACATCCCTTCATTCACTCATTCGTGTATCCATCAATCTCTCCACACATTCAACCACACAATGGTTTACATATCTCTCCACCCATTCATATATCCACTCACATATCAATTTACCCACACTTTCACCCATTAATTTGACCACCCATTGCTCCACCCACGCATCAATTTACCCATCCCTTCAACCATTAATTTATGCACCCATTGCTCCACCCACCCACACATCAATATACTCACCCCTTTCTCCAGCCACCCATACATCAATTTACCCATAACTTCACACATTAATGTATCCACCCATTGCTCGACCCATTCATCTATCCAGTCACGCATCAAGTGATCCATCCCAACAACCATTAATGTATCCACCCATCTATACACCATCACATCAATGTGCCCATCCTTCCACCCATTCATCTATCCACCCACACAAATTCCCCACCCATTTACCCAGTTATGTATCCATACATCTATTTATTCACCCATTCATCTGTCCACCCAGACACAAATTTAAACATCCCTTTACACGTTAATATATTCACCCATTCATCTAAATACACACACATCAATTTACCCATCATGATAGATGAATGGTTGAATAAGATGGGTGGACACATTAATGGGTATAGATGGGGTGAACTGATGTGTAGGTCTATAGATGAATGGGTGAGTAAATATTAATATATCCACCCATTCATCTCTACACATCTTTTCACCCATTAATGTATGCATCACCCACCCATCTACATACCCATCCATCCAATTTACAATACTGGGAATTTTTATTGGTCTGTAATACTGTATAAAGAATTTTGCATGTAATGTAGTGTTCGTCAGTAAGTTTTTGGATGGGGAGGGGGGCATCTTGGGGTAAAGAGGCCACTATTCAGAAGGTTGACTGCAGGGGGAAGAAACTTTAATATTTGTTTTTGTGAGGTTCTTGTCGTAATGGACCAGAGGGGTCTGGTAGTCAGGTATAGAAATGTAGCTAATGCTGATCAATGGCTGGTGTGTATGGGATGGGGTGCTGGGGGAGACTGGGGAAGGTCACGTCTGTCCCATGGTCTTTCAGAACAGCAGTAGTACTTATTCAGGCTGTTGCCTTAAACCCTTTCCAGACAGAAGCAGAGTCATGGGTTTGGAATTGCTGTTTCATTCACTCACAGCTTTAGCTCTTCACACCTCCTTGCTAAATCTGTTCTTTCCTTTGTCCCCACTTCTGAACACGGCCTCCCTTCTCTGACCAGTGCTGTCCGAGTTTAGCTGTGAACCAGGGCTTATCATTGTTAGAAGTCACTCTGGTGAGTGATGGAATGGCGCTGACTTCACACAAGTGAAATGTAGGACGTCACAGTGTCTGTTGGTGGCAGACTTAAAAACATCCCAGTCTGTCCACTGAAGTTCCCCAGACAGTCTCCCTGGTCCACTTCTCTTTCTTTTTTTTTTTCGAGAAAGAGGGAATTTTAATCTCTGACAATATGCAGGAATCAAATGCAGCGCTGATGTTGGTGTAGCAACGGCAAGTATACATCCAGTGTTGGGAAGGTTACTTTGAAAATGACCAAGTACCCCATTCAAAATGTAATAAGTAGGGTAACATTGCAATGACTTTATAGAAGTAAAGTAAGTGATTACATTTGATTACTTTCATTTGTCCACTAGGGGGCACTTTAAGTTAACTTTTTTAATTAAGTTTTTAATTAAACTGCATCAGAATCAGACTGTTGAAAAGGGGAGAGGTGGGGGGGGGGCATCATGCCACGCCCCACTGTTTAAGAACCGCTGCCAATAATGGTCTTAAGCACTGATTTTACATGAAATTGTTCAGATGGAA
>JACRUU010000026.1:14812964-14830464 GCA_030449085.1 Kryptopterus vitreolus
AAAAAGTACCAAAAAGGCAATCCTGTCTCAATTTTGTCAATATCTAGCGTTGATAACTCTGAAGAAAACAAACATCTGTGGTAAAGAAAAAAAGAACTGCGAGATCCAACAGAGAAATGAAGTTAATCAAAATGATCTCTGAAGTCTATAAACTGAGCTTCTGGCCAAAAGCGCCACATACACCAAACGAGCCGGGCTGTTATTTGAGCACGACTGTCCGCTGTGGGTTTGGTGGACATGGACGACTGACAAAGGCTTCATCGTGCCAGCTGGATCGTGGCAGGGGTGCCAAGCTTTCTCTGACAGCTGGCAAGGCCGTGCACAGCATGGGCACTGTGGTAATTAAACCGCTAGCCTAGCCTACAGAAACCCTAGCACAGGAAAAAAAAAAATAAAATAATAATAATAAAACGTATGATTCATTAATAGCACACACTTGATGATACGGATCTTTCTGTTTTGAGGTTCATTTAAAAAGACAGCACGTGGGCAGAAACGAGGGCTGCTAGGACAGATATCAAATTTAGGAGGCGGACCGTTACGCTGTTGCGCACACAACCAATTTGGTCTCATAAAAACAAACAAACAAACAAACAAAAAAAAAAAAACACCCTGATGAACCTATACTTTGAAGAACAGGGGAAAAAATGCTTTGATATGGAAAAACAGACACGGGAGAGAGGACGAGTCCTGCCTCTATCTGCCCACACATGTGCCGGGATTAAAGTAAATTAGCTCGACAAGACGTGGGGAAAAAAAAAAAGAAAAAGAAAAGTGCGTGTACCGTTTGAAAGAAAGAGGAAATGACTGCTTTCAAATTATATCTTCTTCACAGCAGGTGAACAGGAGGAGAACTTCAGAGGGGCAAGAAGAAGGTCGATGCAGGTTTACGAGGAGGAGGAAAACACACACACACACACACACACACACACACACACACCCTGGCCTTCATTCTGAGTGGAGGAGTAAATGATCAGCAGGTGAACCTAACCTCAGCAGAACATTGCAAGGTCTATTAAAGGATGCACCGAGGATTCAGTCCTGCTTCAAGAATCACGTGTTAATAACATTTTATTTGGTTTGTCGTGATGTGAAACTCAAACCTTATTTTATTCATTCATCTTCTACCTCTATATGGATCTTCCCTCGGGTCACGGGGAGTCTGTGCCTATCTCAGGCGTCTATGGGCATTAAGGCAGGATACACCCTGGAGGGAATGCCAACCCATCACAGGGCGCACACTCACACTCACATTCACACACACATTCACACACTAGGGACAATTTTCCAAGGTGCCAGTCAACCTACCGTGCATGTTTCTGGACCGGGGGATGAAACCGGAGAACCCTGAGAAAAAACCCCCCTGAGGCACGTGGAGAACATCCAAACTCCACCCACACATAGCCGAGACGGGAATCGAACCCGGAACCTGGCGGTGTGAAGCGAACATGCTAATCACTACGCCACCGTGCCCCATTATTTTTATTTCTTTTATTTATTTAAATTCCTTTTTTTCATTTCTGCTCTAGAATTTTTTTAAAAGTTGCACAATTCTGAAATTCGAGTCAATGTGGCTTTTGTCGTCATTTCCGACAACATACAGTGAACAGAACAATGTTTCCGCAGGACCAAGGTGCGACAACAGACAACATGAATCAACAAAGACACAGGACTAGGGGGCACGGTGGCTTAGTGGTTAGCACGTTCGCCTCACACCTCCAGGGTGTGTGGAGTTTGCATGTTCTCCCCGTGCCTCAGGGGGTTTTTCTCCGGGTTCTCCGGTTTCCTCCCCGGTCCAAAAACATGCACGGTAGGTTGATTGGCACCTTGTAAAATTGTCCCTAGTGTATCAATGTGTGTATGAGTGTGTGTGTGTCCTGCGATGGGTTGGAATTCCATTCAGGGTGTATAATGCTTTGACCCTGGAGATAGGCACAGGTTCCCCGTGACCCGAGGGAGGATCAGATGAAGCGGTTAAGCGGGTAGAAGATGAATGAATGAATGAATGAATGATACAGGACTTCACATAACTCTCAACTAAAACAGAAAGTAAATAAACTAACTAGGGGGGAGAAAAAAAAAGCAAAGTCCACATATGGCAAAAAAAAAGGGGGGGGGGGGGGGTCAAGACTGGACTCTACACAGTAGTGGCGACCATGTTGTATAAATTTGGTGTTTTATTTGTGTTTTTTTTATTTTATTTTATTTGTTTTCAGACACATTCACGCGATTAAAGTGTACTTTAGAGGCCCGAACGAATGTGTCTGAAAACAAATGGAATAAAACGGAAGTAAAACACTAAATTTGAACACAAACAAATCCTTAAAAGTAGTAAAACAAAAACAAGACGAGCAAATCCTGAATCGAAAATGAACAAATTCAGAAAAAAATCCCAAAATAAGTCAAAAAAAAAAAAAAAAAAAATCAATAAACTTGAAAAGAAGAAATCAATAAAAAATAAAAAAAATAAAAATAAAAAAAGGAGCAAATCTGATACCGAAATGGATAAATCCTGAGAAATAAATAAACACACATAACAATAATATTTCACCCCGTCCAGAAAAGCTGTTTTTTTTTCTGTGAATAAAATACTCCCTGCTCATTGGACAACACACCTGTCATTCAAATATACCGGAAGGTACGGTCTTATAACTTTGTTTCTTGTACATGTGTGGATTTTCCGCATTTCCATTCCATTCCAATTGTTCCAATAATGCAACATAATGCAAACTACCTTTTCTTTTTTGGTCTGAATTTCCCTTGCGTTTTCTTATTTTCTATTTTTATTTATTTATTTATTTTTAAACTCTTAATTTGTTCGGCCCGTCTCAGCCTGCGCCAAAGTGAGTTCGAAGGTCAAAGACGACCTCCAGGCTTCCTAGTTGAAGGCCTAAAAGCCTCAGTGCTGTCACGTCGTCACTCGTGGGCCCTTAACCCGACCTCCTCCTACAGCCAGGAATCATGGGAGACTATAAACATTATTATCTGCTTCCTAATAAGAACAGAAAGAATTTCATTCTACTTTGTTTGTGTATCCTAGAAAACTGGTCATATTATTATAGATTATAACTACATTATTCCATTATTATATATATATATATAGGTTCTACATCAGAGGAGCCCAAACTACTTCTGCTATTGGGCCAAAAATCACACCTGGTTTTCTGTTCAAGTTTCCATGGAACCTCTAATTACACATTTCATAATATTTATTACATTAAATACATAGAAAACATTTCTTTCTTTCTTTCTTTCTCTCTCTCTCTATCTCTCTCTTTCTTTCTATCTTTCTTTCCATCTCTCTCTTTCTTTCATTCTTTCTTTCCATCTCTCTCTTTCTTTCTTTCTTTCTTTCTCTTTCTTTCTGTCATTCTTCTTTTCTTTCTTTCTTTCCATCTTTCTTTTTTTCTTTTTTCTTTCCTTTCTCTTTCTCTCTCTCTTTCTCTTCTCATTCTCTCTCTCTTTCCATCTCTCTTTTCTTTTCTTTCTTTCTTCTCTCTTCGCTTTCCTTTTTCTTCTCTCTCTTTCTTTCTTCTTTCTTTCTCTTTTTTATCTCTCTCTTCTCTTTCTTCTTCTTTCCCTTCTTCCTCTCTTTCTTTCTTTCTTTCTTTCCATCTCTCTCTTTCTTTCATTCATTCTTTCCATCTCTCTCTTTCTTTCTTTCTTTCCATCTCTCTTTCTTTATTCTTCTTTCTTTCCATCTTCTCTCTTTCTTTCCCTCTTCTTTCTTTTCATCTCTCCTCTTTCCATCTCCATCTCTCTCTTCATCTCTCAATCTCTCTCAATTCTCATCTCCTATCTATCTCTTCTCTCTATCTCTCTCTTTCTTTCATTCTTTCCATCTCTCTCTTTCTTTCCATCTTTCCATTTCTCTTTCTTTCCATCTCTCCATCTCTTTCTTTCTCTCCATCTCTCTCTTTCTCTCTATCTCTCTCTTTCTTTCATTCTTTCCATCTCTCTCTTTCTTTCTTTCATTCTTTCTTTCTTTCCATTCTCCTCTTTCTTTTTTCTTTCTTTCTTCGTTTTCTTTGTCTCGATCTTTCCCCTTTCTTTCTTCATTTTTCTTCTCATCTCTCTCTTTCTTCCATTCTCTCTTCTTTCCATTCTCTCTCTTCTTTCCATTTCTCTTTCTTTCATCTTATTCTTCCCTCTTCATCTCTTTCTATCTCTCCATCTTCTCTTTCTCATTCTTCATCTCTCTCTTTCTTAATTCTTTCCATATTCTCTTCTTTCATTCTTTCCATTCTCTCTTATTCTCATTTCTCTTACCATCTCTATCTTTCTTCTTCATCTCTCATCTTTCTTCTATCTCTCCATCTTCTCTTCTCTCACTTTCTTTCGATCTCTCTATCGCTCTCTTCCTTCTCTATCTATCTCTATCTATCTATCTATCTATCTATCTATCTATCTATCTATCTATCTATCTATCTATCTATCTATCTCTCTTTCTTTCTTTCTTTCTTTCTTTCTATTTTCTCCCTTCTACTCTCTTTCTTTCTTTCTATCTCTCTTTCTTTCCATCTCTCTATCTCTCTCTTTCTTTCTTTCTTTCTCTTTCTTTCGTTCTTTCTCTCGCTCTCTCTCTCGTGGATGCCACAGGGAACCTACGATTACTTCAAAATGATCTATGTGCATTGTCAGCCTTCCGATCAGTAGCCCAGCACCTTAAACCACTGAGCCACACCCACCAACAGCCCTGGAATATAGAGAGAGTTAAGAGTCTTGCTTGAGGGCCCAAGAGTGGCATCTTAGTGATACCTCCAACCCCCAAAATCCCAGAGCCATTCCCAATGCGGTTTTATTTAATCATCATCAGTAAATATTATAGTACAATAAGAAACAAAATAATAGTTTATTTATATATATATATATATATATATATATATATATATATATATATAGATATATACATATATATATACCACATATATATACACACACACACAAACACACACACACACACACACACACACACACACACACACATATATACATATACCTACACACACACACACAGCTATACAGTGATGATCCTTTTCCCAAGTTTTTTTTTTTCATTTGTTTCAAGCTTTTCCGAATAAGAAGTCATGTGAGTGTGGTGAAAGACATGTACAGTATGACGACGGCGTGACGGCACTGAGAAACGACAGACTAGTTCAAGGTGGGATCGACTCAAGGATCGCCTCCGAGCCCTTTCCTGTTTGCAACGGTGATAAAGACGAGGTCAGACATAGATCTTCGTGCACTTCTAGTAATATGATTCTTCTATTCATTCTGGGGGTAGGTAGGTAGAAGGATGCTGAGGCAGGGGGAAGACTCGCAGATGGATGAAGAGGCCAGAGCGATATAGAGAAGGATGATTCGCTGTGAAGAGCCCTAATGGAAGCAGCTGGCGTATGAAGATATCAAACCGAAAGGTCACCACAGGCCAAAGCTTTGGGTTGGACAGTAGTCTGGGCATCTCTGCTCTACATACAACTTTCGACAGCGCAAAAAGTGTGCCAAATGGTGCTCAGGAAAAGGAATCCGAGCTCTGGGCTCCAAACAAGCACAAATGGAAAAACCCGAGCAGCGGCGTCAGCTGCAACAAGAGCTTGTCAGGGAAAAAACTGACAAGCAGAAGCTGCACTCTAAACCCCATAAGATACACCTAATGAGAAAAGTTGTTTTTGTTCCGTGATCCTCAAGTAAGGCACTCTCGTCCGTGGGGAATCGGTGCGTTCGGCTCCTTTTCCTTTTAGACAGACTCGGGTCTTCCTCCGCTCTAAAACCCCGGGTCATTAGCATCGCCTACCCGGGGGACGCGCCGCTTCGCTTTCATTTACCCATTTTAACTCCCAGCACGTTTATTAAAGACTATGCAAGCAAACTCCACAATTACATACAAATTGTTTATGTTTTTTAAGCACAGCAAACGAGCGATATTAAACCATGCATTATCCCTGTTGAGCATTGAACATCGAACGTCAAACTCTCCCTTGAATCCACTGAATGCATCTAATTACACATTTCCCTGCAGGAAAAAACAGCACATAAACACCATACTGGCTGTCGCATTACTAGAATTAGTGTATACGGAGCTCAATAACGAGGCTATTTTTATGCTTCGAGACCGCCATGTTTCCTTGTTGAAAGCAAATATTTTCCTTTTGCTAACACTGCTGGGCAACTTCAAACCCCAACCATTTACATTCGGAATGAACGGAGAAGGGGAAAGGAAATGAGATTGACTAATGGCGAAGGCTTACCATCTGTTCAAATAAATAAGCACAAACTTAAACAATGGAGAAAAAGACACAGAGAGAGAGAGAGAGAGAGAGAGAGAAGGGGGGAAGAAAAAGAGATATTTAAAGCCCAGAGTTGTTTGGGGGGCATCATTTTGTAAAAAACAAAAAAAAACTTTTAAAAGTTGAAATCAATCAGAGAACTTTCTAGTAAATCCCCAATAGGAAGCTAAGCCTGTGGGACTATAGGCTACTGACCACCTGGTACAAAGGGCTTAGGAAATGGATACGCATATAAAACCAGGAGTTTTAGAACTTTCTTGAAGGAAACAGCAAAAAAAAAAGGCAGATATGAAAAATAAATAAATAAATATATTGAGCTCTATGGACTGTCCTCCTGAGGGAAAGGTTTTAAAGGGGAAAAAAATAAATAAATAAATCGCCAGCATCCACACCTTCAGTGAAGACCATAAGGTATAAACCATACTCTTATCGAGAAATAATCCATATCTTTGTGGTGTGATTATATATATATATATATATATATATATATATATATATATATATATATATATAGATATATATATATATATATATATATATATAGTGGATGGAGAACTTTTCCCCCCATTTAGCATCATTGCTCAAAGCATTAAATCAACGCTATGACATTTTTTAACCTTTAGAATTAATTGTCATATTATAAAATGCCCGCGAGGCAGGCTAGTTAGGGCTACGTTCTTCCTTTTGAGACCCGAGTATAAATAAAGAGATGGACTATTACACAAAGGACGCTTTCCACAAATTATATATAAACCCCGAAGAAAGTAATTAGCCTTAGCGTAATTAGCGCAATTAGCATAAAAATTAGCATTCATATTTATTTGAAAACACGCACCGTAGAAGGCCATGTATGAGGACGGACTTTTACTAAAGACACTATGATGCAATAGAATGAGTGCATAGGCAATGATGCAATACATTAAAGATACGGATTGTATGATGGAGCTACCGACGTGACGCAATACGATTCCATCTCTTATGATTCGCTAAGACCCGATTTCCATTCGATTCGATATGATGCAACGCAAAAATCTACACGATAGTTCGCTTTTATTACTTTGATTACGCTTTTATTACTTTGGGTCAGACAGACAGCAAATCGCACATTTTGTGTGTGCAAGCAATAAATAAATAAATAAATAAATAAATAAAATGGCCACGCCTAGGTCTCTGTAACGTTATGATTCGTCACATTATTGAACAGCTGGAACGATGCAGAAGGTTAAGGATGTTGCTCAAGGACCCAAGAGTGGCAGCCCTGCTTGGGCCCTTAAACAAGGCCCTTCATCTCCTGTGCTGTAGAGGCGCTGTATCATGGCCAACCCTGTACTCGGACCTCAGCTTCCGAATGAGCTGGGATGTGTGAAGAAACTATTTCACTTTACATGGGATAAATAAAGGCTATAAAATTCTCCCGGGGTTGCCAGATTTGTCTGTTTTACAGCAGATTTGTCTGTTATACTGTTTTATAGCTGTTATTTGTCACATTTACATTTACAGCATTAGGCAGCATTATCCAGAGCGACTTACAACTGAGCAATTGAGGGTTAAGGGACTTGCTCAAGGACCCACTAGTGGCAGCTTGATAGTGTTGGGGTTTGAACCCGAGATCTTCCGTTCCAGAGTCCAACACCTTAACCACTGGGCTACCATGTCCCCCGTGGTATATATACATTACAGACTAATGAAATTCTTTCTTCACATATTGTTTGGAAGCATGATACAGCGCCCCCTGGAGCACAGAGGGTTAAGGGCCTTGCTCAAAAGATCCAAGGGTGGCAGCTTGGCGATAATGGAGATTGAACCCAAGTCCTTCTGGCTTAAACCACTGAGTTAACCACCAAATTGAAGATACTGTCCACTATTGATGTACAGTATAATTCCGTCCTTATATTCTTTACCTGTAATATAACAGGTTATTAAGGCGCTCATAGGTCATGAACTAATCCGTTGACCAGTTTACAAAATGGCCATAGAATTCCACTTACTGACGAACGACGTCTCGCCGAGGTAACCCCTCCGCCGCAAGACCACCTCCAAGAACTTGGCCTCCTCCTCCACCAGGTAATACTCCTTCTCCAGGGAGATCCAAGCCCAGGTCAGTCTGAACTGCTGGTTCTTCAGCTTGTTCCCTCCTGCACAGAACCACACAGACACTTCATTTCACGCTGAAATGACACTAATCACGAATTGACACGTCTCGCCTACTACTAAAAAAAAAAAAAAAAAAGAAAAAGAAAAGCTCCTCGGGCCTGTTGCAATTAGAGCAAATGCCTGTGATGAACCAGTCATTATAGGAACTGACAACCAGCAGGAAAAAAAATAAATAAATAAATGACATTTTTGGGTGACACTGTGCCTATAATCTTGCACGAGGTCCTGATAAAAAAAAATGTTCCCTGGCAAAGCCGAGCTTCTAATATTAAGCGCGTAGCGACATCTTTTTGATGACGGCCCAAAAGCCGCCGCATAACGGTACAGATAAGTTTTCGGGCGGATCGACTTTTTTCTTTGAAGTATGCCATCGAGTGTAATCCACTTTAGAAACAGTTACTGGAGCTGTCTTCTTATGTTGATATGGCCATTTGATGTGGTCCAGTAACCCCCAACCGCCCACCCCTTCCCCCCCCACACACCATCTTAATGGGGGGAAAAAAAAATGATTATTTCTTTTTGATGTGTGAATCATCAACTGAGCTGGTTATTGGAAGGTAGTTATGGCAATTAGTATGCAAACATGGATACACAATATTAAAACACACACACACACTATCTACTAATTACACTTATTAAACCTCATTTGATGCATAAAAAAGCAGGAAATGCACAGATCTGTTAAAACCGCTCGCTTTTCCCATTTCAAGGTGTTAAGGTTGACGGGGTTGGAAGGGGGTGTTGGGGGGGCATAGAAAGCGTGCTATAGAAGCAATAGACATACCAAACACTAATAAAATGACATGACTAGTGCTGATCATTTCTAATATTTGGATTTTATAAAAAAAGAAAAGGATACCAGTTTACCATTTACTCCATTCCGGCAGATGCCTCTTATCCATAGCAACTTGTTGAGGGTTAAGGGCCTTGCTCAAGGGCCCACTAGTGGCATCTTGGTGGTGGGATTTTGAGGTCAATCCCTTACTACTACTGAGCTTTCACTATCCCCATCACTAGACATCCCTAAAACGTCCAACTGCTCTCAAGAGATATTTGGGATTTGTATTTATGGCATAATGTCAGATTCCCATATCCAGAGAGATATTGAGGGTTAAGGGCCTTGGCCCACATAGTGGTAATGGGAATTGAACCTGCGATCTTCTGGTCCAAGGGCCAATTTTTGCCCAGTCTCTTTCCTATGGTGGTATCATGAACCTTAACTGAAGCAAGTGAGGCCTGCAGTTCTTTGCATGTTGTTGGGAAGGTTCTCCACTGAGCGTTATTTGTAGATAACAGCTCCCACTTTGGTTCGCTGGAGTCCCAAAGGTATAGAAACGGCCTTATAACCTTTTCCAGACTGCTAGATCTCATTTACTTCCTTTCTCATTTGAGATACACAACGTCCCGATTCTAAACGTTCTGCTTAATTTATTTATTTTATTTATGTGACAAAAAGGCAGATATAAAAAATAAATAAATAAATACATGTATGGAGTTCTATGGACTGTCTTTAAAAGGGAAAAAAATCGCCAGCATCCACACTTTCAGTGAAGACCATAAGGTATAAACATAGCATAGATTATACTCTTATTGAGAAATAATCCATATTTTTTGGTATAATATATACTGTATATACACAGTAGAGAATTTTTCACATTTAATATCATTGCTCAAAGCATTAAATCAATATGACATGACTTTTTTTTTTAACCTTTAGAATTAATTGTCATATTAGAAAATGCCCACGAGGCAGGCTAGTTAGGGAACGTTCTTCCGTTTTGAGAGCGGAGTATAAATAAAGAGATGGACTATTACACAAAGGACGCTTTCCACAAATTATATATAAACCCCAAAGAAAGTAATTAGCCTTACTTATTAGCGTTTATTTATCACATAAACATCACGGCACACTGGAAATTCTTTCCTCGCATATCCCAGCTTGATTTTTGGAAGCTGGAGTTAGAGTGCAGGGTCAGCCATGATATGGAGCACAGAGGGTTAAGGGCTTTGCTCAAGGTCCCAAGGGTGTCAGCTTGGCAACACCGGGGCTCGAACCCCCAACCTTCTGATCAGGAGCCCAGTGAATTAACCACTGAGCAACACCCCCCTGCCAATTTCATTGTACAGCAAGTCGAGACAGGAATGTTCTATAGCAAGGATTTATATTTACAGCATAATAGCAGACGTCCTTATCCAGAGCGACTTGGCAATTGAGGGTTAAGGGTCTTGGTCAAGGGCCCACTTGGCAGATTTGACCCTGTGATCTTCAGGTCCAGAGACCAATATCTTAATCACAGAGCTCAAACCTCCCTATAACTTGGGTATAAACTCAATCGCCAAAAGCGATATCAGCTACAAAGGTATAGTAAAGTCAGGTAGGTGAGAGGAGTCTCACCTAACCTGACTCTTTACGAAATGACCAACACGACCGATTTGGAAAGTATTAAAATCTCTTGGATACTCCGGAAATAATTCTAAGACCCCCATCCGAACAGGGCTTCAGTCACTGAACAGCACCACTCATGAATGAAAGCAGGAATGATGCACTTGATCAAGCTGGCCAGTTAGAGAGAGAGAGAGAGAGAACAGATTGAAAAAAAAAGAACAGATTGGCAGACACTAAATGAGAGACTCTTCTGGATACATTGTTCTGGGCTATCAGTGGACCGTGGATTGCGAGTTTGGCAGCACTACACAGGCACTAACCTTCGAGCATCATCCACCCCACCCGCCCCCCCGCCACCCACCCCCACACACAAACATCCTCCCCTCGGCTGTCATGCTCGGTAAACCAGTCACGTCTCGCTATGCCCATTTCCCTTTCATGAAAAGGGCGAGGCGCAGACGTTCGCGTCTGGGTGTTTTAACGCCGGTGTCTGTGTGTCGCGCATAAATACCGGCTGATAGCACCTGTTCGTGGATGTTTTATGTGGTCGGATCGACTCCCAACTGGGGATTCACTTTGAAAGGGCTGCTCGTGACACATGCGCTAGCGTGTTGACAAATGCCGACGGTGCCGAGACGGGCTCTGCTGCAGGCGTTCTATACAATACAGCTGAGAAGTCCGTCCTGAGTGAAAGTAAACATTCTGCGCTTTCCGCAGTCGTCTCGAGTCGGTGTCGTTTTTACTTGACAGTTTGGCGAGAGCCTCATGACTGACACTAGAGCTTATAAATAAAAATAAAATAAAATGCACTTTCCACCCATAGAGAGAAATAAACTCTGCTCTCGAGAAGGGTTGGAGATGGGAATGGGGACGTTACCTGGAGTAACTATTTTTTTTTTTTTGGGGGGGGCTTTTCCAGACCATTTATTTAATGGTGTAGTACAGGGGTGTGGAAATAATATTACTTCAAGTCCATTAAAATGATATATATATATATATATATATATATATATATATATATATATATATATATATATATATATATATATATATATATATATATATATATATACACACATACACACACACATTCAGTGTTGGGGAGTAACTAGCTACGTGAAACAGCATTATGTAATTTAATTACAAAATACATTTAACAGTTAAGTAATTCGTTACATTTACTGAGAAAAAAAATGTGTAATTAAATTCCAGTTACTTAAGATCACAAATTGGGTGATTTTGATTTGAATGATGATTTTGAAATTAAAAAAAAAAAAAAATGCCATTGATTTTTTTTTCCAGGGTTTTAAAAAAACTTTTTTTTTTTGTTAGAATGTTAACTTAAAGTGCCCCCTAGTGGACAAATGAAAGTAATCAAATGTAATAAAGTTACATTGCTATACAATACATTTTGAATAGGATCATTTGTAGTCTGTAATCCATTACATTTCAAAGGTAACCTTCACAACACTTCATACATACACACTAACACATATATATATATATATATATATATATATATATATATATATATATATATATATATATATATATATATATATATATATATGATATATATATATCTATAGTACACACCACACACACACACACACACACACACACACACACACACACACACACACACACACACACACACACGGTGGCTTAGCGGTTAGTACATTCACCTCACACATACGCACGGGGAGAACATGCAAACTCCACACACACATGGCCGAGATGGGAATCGAACCTGGACCCTGCATCTGTGAGGCGAACGTGCTATATACATATATATTTATTTATTTTTCCTGCCAGCTTGTAACATTTTTTATCCTTTAAGAAAACAATTACCCGTCATCAAAATGCCATTGAGTCTCTTCGATGTTACCGAAATCTTGTTCCTTCAAATACGTGGAGTAAATAAAAACAAACAACCACCACCTTGATCTCAAAAAATGTGCCTGTAGGCAAAAAAATGTATGAGATTTCTGCTGAACGGATGACATTTTTGCTGGTGCGGGTGCAATCGTGCATTGAGTCCATAGTTTTTCGAGCAGCAGCGATTTTAAAAAAAAAAACAAATGTAAAAAAAAATTCAACAGTGTTCATGCTCAATGTTATGGGGACCGAGAAGGAAAAAAGATACTTTAAGTAGTTTTAAAACCAGTACTTTCATACTTTAATAAAAGTACTTTTATTTTTTAGTTGATTCTTCTACAGAAGTCTACTTTTGGTAGAAGAATCAAAGCATGCTTTTTACTCAAGTACAAATGTAAACGTACTGGTTTATAACATTTTTAAACCTTAGTATCTATACTTAAGGGGCACGGTGGCTTATTGGTTAGCACGTTCGCCTCACACTGCCAGGGTCTGGGTTCGATTCCCGTCTTGGACATGTGTGTGTGGAGTTTGCATGTTCTCCCCGTGCCTCAGGGGGTTTTTCTCCGGGTTCTCCGGTTTCCTCCCGGTCCAAAAACATGCACGGTAGGTTGATTGGCACTTTGGAAAATTGTCCCTAGTGTATGAATGTGTGTGAGTGTGTGTGTCCTGCGATGGGTTGGCATTCCATCCAGGGTGTATCCTGCCTTAATGCCCATAGACGCCTGAGATAGGCACAGGCTCCCCGTGACCCGAGGGAAGATCGGATGTAGCGGTAGAAAATGAATGAATGAATGAATTAGTATCTATACTTCTATCTGAGGAATGAATGGGAACCATTTTGACACCAGTGGTCTACAGCCATATCGGAAATGCATCAATACGGATATATTTATGAAATTGCAAATAATAATAATAATAATAATAATAATAAATCAGTTTCTTTTTTTTCCCTTTCTTTTTAGATGATTCAGCAATATTTGTTTCTCAAGCATGTCCCTACAACCTGGCTATAATGTCTAGAGAACCCCAATGCAACATGTAAAGAAGATAAATTCCACCAATATACAACACAAACAATATTTGTGGCAAAGGACACTCAAAATAAAATGCCTTTTATAATCTGACTAACATTTTCATACAGTTTATAACACAATTCTTATCTAATTATTCCAAACAGTGACTCGGTAACAAATAGTTTAACGACGGATTATAATGATTTCATGAATGTCACACACTGAACGAGGTGTTGGATCTTTTACATGCTGCATATTTTATAACTACGCAATTCATTTTAATATCAGATATTGACTGTTAACTCTTAATAATTCACAGGTCGGAAAACGTGTACGTTATGGTTTGGAAAATAACTGACGGATCGTATTAACATTTGGAGGAATCCGTAGCAGGATGGAATGCTCAGGAATATTAGGAATAACATTTCAGTCTTTGTTTTCTTCCAAACATTTCATGCTGTGTTTTTTTTTTTTTTTTGTTTGTTTGTTTGTGATGATGTTTAGATGAATTCAGGAAGGTACGTAGGAGGCGAGTTGGAGCGCCCCCCCCCGGTGGTGGTTGGTTGCGCTGTTGCGTCCAAAATTTGCGGATTATTCGGGGGGGTAAACTGTATTTACTAATTGTAATATTATTGAAACATTTGAGCTCCAATCCTTGAATTGATGTCTATATGAATCTCTGTCCGACGTTAAGATCAACAATTGTTTGTTGATTTTGTTGATTCTCGGTATAAAAAACCCTGTGTTTTTTTGTTTTTGTTGTTGTTTTTTTTCTTCATCCACACAACAGCATTATATCACGAGAAAAATCTGGAGCTTTGTGAATGTTTGTCGAATACACGGGCTTCTGAAACCCGTCGTAAAGTTAATCCGCAGCACATATAGAGTTTATCCGCAGGGGTCGTGGTGGGTCATGGATGAAGTGAAGGGAAGTGGGCTGTTCTGTGATGGTTCAGGAATACTGACATGTTTTTCTATGTCGGATTTTTGGTGCCAGGCATCAATCAAACACTGGGACAAGTGTACAAATGTAGACGGGAGAAAAGCGCACTTTCCAATCGTTGAAAAGTCGTTCTTTTATTTTAAAAGACTTGAATGCATATAATGATATAAAGATTTTTCAACGATAATCATCTTTTTTTTTCAGAACGCATACAACAAAAGGCAGGTATTTTGAATATTCTAGATTTACACGAGGCCTGCTATATCTGTTTTATGATTATTGAAATGATTTTGAGGCCACGCTGCGTCTAAATCAAAGCTATTTAATTAGTTTGTCATGGGGGCGACTTCATGCTAAACGAGGGGTCGGAGAGATAGGAGTGATGACGCAACGGCAATATAAGAGTTGTATTTTTGCACCTTAAGACACCCGGAGAAGGCTTTTTTTATACATTAAAACATGTTTATATGTTGTATTTTAAAACTGCATAGCATCAGTGCATTGTATATATATATATATATATATATATATATATATATATATATATATATATATATATATATATACATACACACACACACACACACACACTCAAATGTATTTTGAAGCAAAATTAGTGCAATGGTCAAATAGGATTCATAGTTATACATTTGCAGTATTTGTCAGACGCCCTTATCCAGAGCGGCTTACAACTGAGCAATTGAGGGTTAAGAGCCTTGCTCAAGGGCCCGCTAGTGGCAGCGGGATTTGAACCCGTGATTTTCCGGTCCAGAATCCAACACCTTAAGCACTGGGCTACACCACCTCCATAGTTATAATGTGAAACTGCATAACACAACCCCATGTATTATAAGTACACAAGTCTTCTACAAACAAACAACTACAACTACATGTCTTAAACTTCTTTGAACGAGACATTTTGTATAACGAGGCTGTAGTAGATTTTATGATTTTACACCAATTACGCTGATTTGTTGTGGAAAAATACGCAGAAAGAACTAAACAGAAGAAATGAACAAAAGCCATCCATCTATGTTCCGTCAGTCATCACATCTCACCAGAGAGGGCGCCACTCGCTTAATGTCACGTGACTGCGCAGCCATCAACTGCAGCCCCTCGGACATCAATACAGCACAAGCTGCCGTTGGCGGCTTAGCACGAGTCACGTGACGTTAAGCGAATGGCGCCCTCTCTGGTGAGACGCGATAACTGACAGAACATTGATATTTAAATTTTGTTCATTTCTTGTTTATTTCCTTCTGCGGATTTGTCAACAAAACAACAACAACAAATTCCGTGTAAAAACATGAACCCTACAACCCAGTAATGCAAAATGTCTTTCAACTTTAGGAAAAAAGAAGTTTATAACATATGTACTTGTTGTTGTAGATACACAACGTTTCTATATTCAAACAAAAACGGTTAATATGTTTGAATGTAGAAAAGCCGACTTAAACACTTTGCTTCAAAATATAACATTTGAATATGTTTATTAAAAAATACAATAAAAAAGCCCACTGTACAATGTACTGATGCTCTGTAGCATCAAAATACAATATCTAAACATGTTTTAATCTAGAAAAAGCATACTAGGGTGTCTTAAGGTGCAAATATACAACATATTGGCTTATTATTTTATATTATATTATATTATATATGTGTAGCCCTTGTCTAGTGCATACCCTTATACCGAAAATTAAATACTCAATACGCAATAAAAACAAGAAAGATTGACTCTAATGTATTGCCTTTTAAAATCAACAGATGGAAAAAAACAAATTAATAAATAAAATGCAGTTTAAATTGTAATATAGAAGATTTACAAGGGCCTTCCTTTAGGACAAAGGAGCTGAAAATGTAAAAAGAAAAAGAAAAAAAAAGGTGCATGATTAAACATGGTTGACAGTAATATGTAATATATTTATGGATGACTGGTCCAAATCCAGTGGAAGCCCAATGAAAACCCAGTTCATTATTCAAGGGATAATAATAATAATAATAATATTGAGAGGAAGAAGAAGAAGAAGAAGGAGATGAAATTTTAGCACTGTGAACCTTGTTCTCATTTATTTATTTATTTTTTAAAACCAATCACCCATGATAGAGCATTTTTAGAGTAACGGGGCCTTGCTCGAGGGCCCCTCCAAGACTGGCTTCTTAGTAATGCTGACCTGATTATTAACTCACCAAGTGCTCGAGAATTAAACTTGAACTGAGGAATGTTTGGAGCTCACAGGAAAAAATGAGAAAAGATGATGTTGATATAGATACATGAGTGTACATTAGTCACACAGTGCAAGCATGTGCTCTGTGTGTGTGTGTGTGTGTGTGTGTGTGTGTGTGTGTGAGGGCCCTAAACCAGGACAGGGCTGAGATAATCTCCTTATAAAGGCATCTGAGCATATGCCATCCAGTGCGTGTCCTGGGTAAACTCATGATGGCTGTGTATCTGCAAGGGGCTTCACGGTCCCTAAAAGCTATCTCGATATTTTATGAGCCACATGAAAGAGAACAAAGTTCACCTTAAAGCACACGCGCGCGCGCGCGCGCACACACACACACACACACACACACACACACACACACACACACACACACACACACACACACACACACACACACACACACACACACACACACACACACACACACACCGCCGAAAGACCATTTATAGGTGTGTAGCAATCGTGTTATCTTAACACAGCGATTGGACAGCAGGGTGAAATGTATACATAAGGTTTTGCAGGAGGTCTGCTTGGGCTTCATCTACCATAAAGGTTTGTGGAGTGAAAGCGCTTTTACCATCAATTTACATGCACCGCTCTACACGTCTACA
>JACRUU010000026.1:14840464-14852964 GCA_030449085.1 Kryptopterus vitreolus
GTTCTCTTTTTTTCTGGCATCTCCCATTAGGGGGCGCCACAGCAGACGGTGCGGATATTAGTTTTGGCGCATGTTTATACGCCGGATGCCATTCCTTACGAAACCCTCCACGTTTATCCGGGTTTAGAAAAGGTTGTGAAAACCTAATGGTTGGGGAAGATTTGAGCAATTGGGGGTTAAGGGCCTTACTCAAGGGCCCACTAGTGGCAGCTCGGCTGGGATCGGAACTGTCCAGAGCCCAATGCTTTGACCACTGAGGTACCACCTCCTCCGGCGTCGAACAATCGGAATATATTTAATTCCAATTTTCCATATATTTAATTTTATTTAATCAATGATATTCAATTTAGTTAGTAGTATAAATCACTTTTATTTCCCAATTTATATAATACAAAATAAACAAAAATAATTATTTAATATATATATATATTTATATATATATATATAATATTTTATATTTAATTTTAATAATATTTAGATATATATTCTATATATATATATAATCTCTCTATATATATATATATATATAGAGAGAGATAGAGAGAGATATATATATATATATATATATATATATCCCTATATATATCATATCCCTATATAATCCGATTAATGCATTATCTGGAAAAAATTTAAAAAAATAAATATATATAAATCCTTTTTTATCCCAATTTTTTAATTTTTATTATATATATATATATATATATAGTACAATAATTCATGCATTATCTGGAAAATTTTTAAAAAATAAAATAAAAATATAAATATTGTACATGCTGGAAATTTACTCGGCCTGAGAGACGCTAATTAAATTCACGTACACGCGACGGAAAACTTTTCCGATAACGTTCTGCAAAAGCGTTCGGAAAGCGATAATTATTTAAGACGGCGAGGTGAAGATCCTCCCTCGTTCCCTCTGCCTCAGAGCATGAACACGCCTTTTATCTTCTACACTGCAGGAATTTGTGAACGTATAAAGAACGAGAGAGGGATTCATGCATCGCAGACTCTGATTTCTATGGAACGAGAGAGAGAATAAGAAAAGAGCAGATCAGAATGAGAGAAGAAAATGAAAAGGGTGTTTTATACTGGTGACGCCATTCCTTCTTTCCCCTCAATGCTTTCTTTCGTTCTCTTCCCTCCACCTCTTCATACCTTCTTTCCTTTTCTTCTCTCCACATTTCCTTTCTTTCTCTTCCCTCCACCCCTTCATCCCTTCTTTCCTTTTCTTCTCTCCATATCTCCATTCCTTCTCTTCCCTCCACCCCTCCTTTCCTTCTCTTCCCTCCATCTCTTCATCCTTTCTTTCTTTTATTCCCTCCACAACTCCTTTGCTTCTCTTCCCTCCACCCCCCTTTCTAAATCTTCTACATCCCGTCTTTACCCCTCTCCCCACTTATCCCTTCCCTATCTTCTGCATCCCTCCCTTCCTTCCTTCACTCCCCTCCATTTTCATCTCATCCTTCCATCCCTTCCCCCATCACTTCTCTCTCTCCCTCCTTTCGTTTCCTTCTCTTCCCTCCATCTTTTCTTGCTTCCCCCTGCTTTCTCCTTTCCGTCCTCCTTCTACATCTTCCGTTCTTCATTTCCTGCTTTCCTTTCCCCCCTCTTTCATTCATTGTTCTCTTTCTCTCCCTCTTTCCTTAAAGTATAAAGTAATTACCAGTGTATTTTCTTCCTACAGTATTATTGATTATATATATATATATATACACACACACACACACACACACACACACACACACACACACACACACACACACACACACACACTTTTTTTCCTTTATTTCTACAGTTAATAAACAGACATGTTTGTTTTATACGTTAGTACGCAACACAAATGCATTTTTCAAGCCAATAAAGTGGCTTTTAATTCCTGTGAGAGAAAGAGAGAGACAGCAGGCAAATTTACCATCTTACAATGTGTTTCGTGTGGTTCTATACACACGAAACACTTAGATGAGGGTCAAGGGCCTTGCTCAAGGGCCCACTAGTGGCAGCTTGTTGGTGGTGGTGGAGGGGGGGTTTGAACTGATGAACTCATGATTACCGGTCCAGAGGCCAACTCCTTAACCACTGAGCTACACACCTCCCCCCTCCCCCATCTCTCTCTCTCCCTCTCTCTCTCACACACACACACACGGAGTGTCTTTCCAAACGCAGAGGTCAGTCCTCACCCTGACAGCTGCTCATTAAAACAGATGATTAAAGGTTGAACCTGATTGGACACAAATTCCTCTATAATGTATATTTTCCTGTATTTGGATGTTTTACTCGACATTCACAAACCTTCAGAAAGAACCAATGAAGCTCCTTCATTCATTCATTCATTCAATCATTCATTCATCTTCGACCCCTTTATCCGACTTCTCTCTCTCGGGTCTGAGCTCGAACGCGGCTTTTATCTTCTACACTGGAGGAATTTGTGAACGTATAAAGAAAGAGGGAGGAATTCATGCGTCACAGACTCTGATTTCTATGGATTGAGAGAGAAAGAGAGAGAGAATAAAAGAAAAAGAGCAGAACAGAGAGAGAGAAGAAAAAGAAAAGGGTGCTTTATACTGGTGACGTCGTTTATAGCACTGTTATATTCCGTCTCCACAAACGCCATCGCTTTTTTCCTTCTCTTCCCTTCACCCTCCATGCTTTCTTTCCTTCTCTTCCTTCCTGATCTTCCCTCCATCCCTTCTTTCCCTCCATGCTTTCTTTCCTTCTTTTCTCTCCACCCCTTCTTTCCTTCTCTTCCCATCTCTTCCCTCCACCTCTTCTTTCCTGATCTTCCCTCCATCCATGCTTTCTTTCCTTCTTTTCTCTCCACCCCTTCCCATCTCTTCCCTCCACCTCTTCTTTCCTGATCTTCCCTAAATCCCTTCTTTCCCTCCATGCTTTCTTTCCTTCTTTTCTCCCCATCCCTTCTTTCCTTTCTTTCTGCCTTCTTTTGTACTTTTCTTCCTTCCTTCCCCCTTTCCTTCTCTTTTTCCTTCATTTCTTTCCATATTTCTTCCTTTTTTCCTGCCTCCTCTTTTTTTTTTACTTTTCTTCCTTTTCTTTCCCCTCCTCCTTTCCCTCTCTTCTTCCTTCTTTCCATCCTTCCCTTCTTTCTTTTCTTCCTTTTTTTTACACCTTCTTTTTGACTTTCCTTCCTGTTCTTTCCCCTCTTTTCTTTCTTTCCTTCCTTTCTTTCTTTGTTCCTTCCTTCTTTTACATAAACAAAACCACACCCAAAACAAACACAAAAATACAAATAACATTCTGGGGAAAAAAAAAAAAAGTTTCTTCACGTCCTGCATGAAACCCATTTCTTATATAAATCCCAAACATACGATTTAACCTGAATATTAAATAAACACATCTTTTTCTAAACTAAATGGATAAACTTTAAGGTCTATAAATTGACAGGAAGCCCAGTGGACTGAGAAACTGGGAAAAGAAGGAGAGGAGGAAAAAAAGTAAAAATGATAGAAAGGAGGAAAGATGGGGGGTGGAAAAAAGAGAGAACAGGAAAAGAGGAAATGAAGGAGAGAAGGAACGACATTTTTTCTCTATCTATACACATTAAGAATGTGATGTGTTCAAATGGATTACCCAATAACAACAACAATAATAACAACAACAACAACAACAACAACACAGGGGCACGGTGGCTTAGTGGTTAGCACGTTTGCCTCACACCGCCAGGGTCCGGGTTCAATTCCCGTCTTGGCCATGTGTGTGTGGAGTTTGCATGTTCTCCCCGTGAACGCTCACGGGTTTTTTTCTCCGGGTTCTAGGTAGATTGGCACCTTGGAAAATTGTCCCTAGTGTGTGTGTGTGTGTGTGTGTGGGAATGTGTGTGTGTGCGCCCTGCGATGGATTGGCATTCCATCCAGGGTGTATCCTGCCTTAATGCCCATAGACGCCTGAGATAGACACAGACTCCCCGTGACCCGAGGGAAGATCGGATAAAGCGGTAGAAGATGAATGAATGAATGAATGAATGAATGAATGAAGGAACAACAACAACAAGCACAGAATGCACACACACACACACACACACACACACACACACACACACACACACACACACACACACACACACACACACACACACACACAACTTTTATACAGCAAATTAAACACAACCGACGATCATCCGGCGTATCGACTAATAACTTCTCCAGCGCAATTATTCCACACGCGTACGACTTTCGATGCTCTTTTGAGATGAATTGTATTTAAAAAAAAAAGAAAAAAAAAACAGCAAAACCCAAACAGGCGAAGACAACGAGAGTTCAAACGAGCTTTCAAGTAAATGTCAAGCGTCCGCCGCGTAGGCTAGATTTCATCGTAATTGAAGCGCGGCGAACGCTCGCCTTTTCCCCGCCTCTTCAGCGTCGCTCCCACAGAGCTCCTTAATTACAAGCCGGTCCGAAAAATTCTTTGTTGTTGTTTACCGGCGAGTCCGGCCTCTCGTCTTTTAGAACAAAGTCGCTCTTTATCAGCAGAGCGTATAACACGCTGTGCCACTCGCGCATTATTGAAGATTAGACACTAAAAAAGAGAGGAAAAAAAAAAAAAAAAAAAAAAAAAGTCTTGCGCTCATTACCAGGCAATTATGCGTGACCAGCGGGACTCCCACACGGCCACGCTCCGCGATGCTAACGCTAGCTCTTAGCCGGACGACGAAGGCGTACGTAATACCGCTTCAATCCTGCGCATTTCGTTGACTGCATTCTTTACTTATTTATTTATTTTTTGGACTCGTCTGCAAGTCACCCAGATTTGTCAAGCTGGCTTTTCGACGTACCGTGGGAGGGCGGCCGGGGGCGGCGTCAGAGCCCGACGCTCCTTCTACTGCCAAATAAACACCAACCCCTGAGTCATTTCCAGCAACTCTTCGAGACGGCCTTCACACGCCTGTTAGTCTCGGGGGATTACCGAATGACATGCCGAAAGTATCTCTTAAGAAAGACACTACAGCGCAAGGGGAGGGGGGGGACCACCGCAGGAGTGGTTTGAAAATGAAGAGACAACTTTTTTTTTTTTTTTTAAAGGAGCGAAAGAAAGACCACGGCGGTATAAATGAAGCGGTACGCTAACAAAGCAGGGAACAAAGAGCTGTGCTTTTCCTTGACCGCGAATGTGAAGTGTTTGCCGGCTTGTCAGGCAGAAGAATGCCGGCCTGGCCGACTGAATGCTGGCACTGTTAGGATACGGAGCGAAAATGCCGGGCCCCGCTGACCTTACAGGCCCCGCGCTAATGCTGCCAAGGCTGTTTTTGCGGTGCTCGATTTCTCCTGCAAATTACAGGCAAAACGCCAGACAAGACCAGAGTGAATAGTGCGAGTCGCTGGCTTCTTAGGAACCAGAGATGCGCGTGTACATAAACAAGGGTGGTGCAGCTTAACACTCTGTGACGAGCCAGCAATACGCTATTTAATTCAACTCTATGCAATACAATTCCCATCCACCATCACCTTCCTCAACTCTACACTACACCTTTAGATCAATATATAACCCCTGTATAGGCGTACATACATCGTACATCTCATACACCCAAGTACTTTATATACACACACTGTATTTATATACACACTGTATATACACACTGTATTTATATACACACTGTATACACACACTGTATTTATATACACACTGTATACACACACTGTATTTATATATACACACTGTATACACACACTGTATTTATATACACACTGTATACACACACTGTATTTATATACACACTGTATACACACACTGTATTTATATACACACTGTATATACACACTGTATTTATATACACACTGTATACACACACTGTATTTATATACACACTGTATACACACACTGTATATACACACTGTATACACACACTGTATTTATATACACACTGTATACACACACTGTATTTATATACATATACACACACTGTATTTATATACACTGTATACACACACTGTATTTATATACACACTGTATATACAAACTGTATTTATATACACACTGTAAACACACTCTGTATTTATATACACACTGTATATACACACTGTATTTATATAAACACTGTATACACACACTGTATTTATATACACACTGTATATACACACTGTATTTATATACACACTGTATACACACACTGTATTTATATACACACTGTATATACACACACTGTATTTATATACACACTGTATACACACACTGTATTTATATACACACTGTATACACACACTGTATTTATATACACCCTGTATATACACACTGTATTTATATACACACTGTATATACACACTGTATTTATATAAACACTGTATATACACACTGTATTTATATAAACACTGTATATACACACTGTATTTATATAAACACTGTATATACACACTGTATTTATATACACACTGTATATACACACTGTATTTATATACACACTGTATACACACACTGTATTTATATACACACTGTATATACACACTGTATTTATATAAACACTGTATACACACACTGTATTTATATACACACTGTATACACACACTGTATTTATATACACACTGTATACACACACTGTATTTATATATACACACTGTATACACACATTATTATATACACACTGTATACACACACTGTATTTATATACACACTGTATATACACACTGTATTTATATAAACACTGTATACACACACTGTATTTATATACACACTGTATTTATATACTGTATATACACACTGTATTTATATACACACTGTATACACACACTGTATATACACACTGTATATACACACTGTATATACACACTGTATACACACACTGTATTTATATACACACACTGTATTTATATACACTGTATATACACACTGTATTTATATAACACACTGTATGTAACACACACTGTATTTATATATACACACTGTATATACACACTGTATTTATATAACACACTGTATATACACACTGTATTTATATACACACTGTATATACACACTGTATTTATATAAACACTGTATACACACACTGTATTTATATACACACTGTATACACACACTGTATATACACACTGTATACACACACTGTATATACACACTGTATACACACACTGTATATACACACTGTATACACACACTGTATATACACACTGTATACACACACTGTATATACACACTGTATACACACACTGTATATACACACTGTATACACACACTGTATTTATATACACACTGTATACACACACTGTATTTATATACACACTGTATATACACACTGTATTTATATAAACACTGTATATACACACTGTATTTATATATACACACTGTATATACACACTGTATTTATATAAACACTGTATACACACACTGTATTTATATACACACTGTATACACACACTGTATTTATATACACACTGTATACACACACTGTATTTATATACACACTGTATTTATATACTGTATATACACACTGTATTTATATACACACTGTATATACACACACTGTATTTATATAAACACTGTATATACACACTGTATTTATATACACACTGTATACACACACTGTATTTATATACACACTGTATACACACACTGTATTTATATACACACTGTATACACACACTGTATTTATATACACACTGTATACACACACTGTATTTATATACACACTGTATACACACACTGTATATACACACTGTATTTATATACACACTGTATATACACACACTGTATTTATATACACCCTGACACACACTGTATATACACACTGTATTTATATACACACTGTATATACACTGTATTTATATACTGTACACACTGTATTTATATACACACTGTATATACACACTGTATTTATATATAAACACTGTATACACACACTGTATTTATATACACACTGTATATACACACTGTATTTATATACACACTGTATACACACACTGTATTTATATACACACTGTATACATTATATACACACTGTATATACACACTGTATACACACACTGTATTTATATACACACTATACACACACTGTATTTATATACACACTGTATATACACACTGTATTTATATACACACTGTATATACACACTGTATTTATATACACACTGTGTATCAGATTTTATTTCCCTCGTACACATGCATACATATTTTTGGACGACCGTCCAGCATTTAAACATAATTATAAATATAAACAATGTGGATAAGGGAAGAAATGTAGAATAAAAAAATAAAGTAAAATCATCTATATAAATATATAAATATAGTGTGTAAGGTGTAGAAGTGTGTAAAGTGACGGGTGCGAGATGTCTGGTATGGAATGTCCAGTATGAAGCGACCCGTGTTTATTGTGCTTTGTTGTGCCAGTGTAAAGTGAGCAAAAAGAGCTCTATCTCCATCTCTCTAACTATATATCTCTCTATACATCTCTCTCTATCTCTCTCATTATATATCTCTCTATATATATATCTCTCTCTATCTCTCTAACTATATATCTCTATCCCTCTCCCTCTCTCTAACTATATATCTCTCTCTTTCTCTCTCCATCTCTCTCACTATATATCTCTCTATATACATCTCTCTCTATCTCTCTAACTATATATCTCTCTCTATCTCTCTCCCTCTATCCATCAATCTCTCTCTCTCTAACTATATTTATATATCTCTATTTATCTCTCTCTATCTCTCTCTCTATAACTATATCTATATCTCTCTATATATCTCTCTCTCTATCTCTCTCTCTCCATCCCTCTATCTATCTCTATCAATCTCTCTCTCTCCATCTCTATCTCTCTCTTTAGCTATATATCTATCTATCTCTATCCCTCTATCAATCTCTCCCTCTCTCTCCCTCTCTATCAATCTCTCTCTCTATGCTCTCTCTCTCTCTACTATATCTATCTATCTATCTAGCTCTCTCTCATATATATCTCTCTATATATATCTCTCTATCTCTCTAACTATATATCTCTCTCTATCTCTCTCCCTCTCTCTAACTATCTATCTCTATCTATCTCCTATCTCTCTACTATCTCTCTCTCTATCTCTCTCTATCTCTCTCTATATCTCTCTATCTATATATATCTATCTCTCTATCTCTCTAACTATATATCTCTCTCTATCTCCCTCCCTCTATCAATCTCTCTCTAACTATATTTATATATCTCTATTTATCTCTCTCTATCTCTCTCTCTCTAACTATATCTATATCTCTCTATATCTGCTCTCTATCTCTCTCTCTCTATCTCTCTCTCTCTCTATCCCTCTATCAATCTCTCTCTCTCCATCTCTATCTCTCTCTTTAGCTATATCTATCTATCTCTATCCCTCTATCAATCTCTCCCTCTCTCTCCCTCTCTATCAATCTCTCTCTCTCTCTCTCTCTAACTATATATCTATCTAGCTCTCTCTATCTCTATCTCCCTCTATCAGTCTCTCACTCTCTCTCCCTCTATCGCTCTCTTTCTATTGCTCTCTAACTATCTCTCCCTCTCTAACTATATTTATATCTATCTCTCTCTCCATCTCTCTCTCTCTCTATCTATCAATCTCTATCTCTAACTATATATATATATATATATATATATATATATATATATATATATATACACACACACATACATATACCACACACACACACACACACACGCCTTTCCGACTGACAAAATAAATAAATAATAAATAAAAAGGAAGATACAGCGCTACCTCTGCCCTGCCCATTATGAAATAGATAAGGACCAGACAGTCGATTTCTTTTTCATCAGTCGCCAATACCCACAATGCATAGCTGACAGGCATCCTTTCTTCCCCACTGATCGTGGCGTTGTCAAGTCGTCGCGCTACGGATTTTGAAAAACTTTTGTGCATGTTTTTGGACCGGGGAGGAAACCGGAGAACCCGTAGAAAAATGCCCATGAGGCACGGGGAGAACATGCAAACTCCACACACATGGCCGAGACGGGAATCGAACCCGGACCCTGGAGGTGCGAGGCGAAGGTGCTAACCACTAAGCCACCGTGCCCCCTGCAAGATAATTCAACTAAAGGAAGCAGCAGGACTAATTTATTCTGGCACCTCAACCAAAACCACGGTGTTGAATGGAGGTGTGTGTGTGTGTGTGTGTGTGTGTTGTGTGTGTGGGTGTGTGTGTGTGTGTGTGTGTCACTGCGGGATAAACATGACCGCGGGAAACCCCAAAACACCCAATACAAACAGATACAAACAGCCGACATTTTCCTCACTGTATCCAAAATGGAAATTTTATCTTTAAAAAATAAATAAATAAATAAATAAAAAATATCAGAGATTCAATGTATATGCCATATTGCCCAGCTCTAAGCCTAAACCGTCTTTAATCACGAAAAAAAAACCTCTGTATTTGGCCCTGGGGCTGAATGGCTGTGTCCATGATGTCATTCCGGAAATATTCCGGCCTCCCACCAGCAGGATCGAATCCCACTCTATTGTAACCCTCAGCAAAATACATGAATAAAAGAACGGTCAGATTGCACCTGTGCACGGAAAAGCCGAACTTACGGCGAGCGGGTGGAATTACCTCATAACATGTACAGTCATAACGCCTATTAGGTTACTACAGAACGGTCCACCATTGTACGCCAATTACAGGCGAAACCCATCAAGTTTCTTTCCTGATCTTCCCTTCATCCCTTCACTTTCTGCCTTCTTTTTTTACTTTTCTTCCTTTTCTTCCTTCATTCCTTTCCTTGAGGTAGGATCAAATGTTCTGCATTTATCATCTATAAATAAGGATACTTTTTGAGATATTATTGTTTCTCCCCTGTTATAAAGATCAGCCCCGGGTCACTAAGCATCCCATATAAGCCTTTATTGGAGATTTGGCACTGAGGAACATCAGATTGGTTTTTCAGGTTGCCAGCATTTTTGATTATTGGAACATGAGCCGATTATTTGTCACCACTAAGCCATCGGTGCCCTCCTCCTGCCCTTCGGTTTTCCTCTGCATCGACTTCAATTCCGACCCCGGAATGACACCTATATGACCAGAACCTTTTTTTTTTTTCCTTTTGTGCGTGTTCCTTCAGTACTCGGGGATTCCAGACATGGCAGCAGGACACAGGGGTTGAGGGAAGTTAATGAGAAAAGGGCACTCCCCTGGCTGGGTATTTGAACTCACAATACACCCACATAGTAAAATGCAGCGGTGTAGAACATAAGCCAGGTGGGAAAGCGGCCGAGTCAGCAAATTCGCCTTCAATACCTTCCTGTCTGAGAATGGTAATCAGACGGGATTCCATATAAAAGGAAAGAGATTTTTGATACTGTACGATTTAAAACAATTAATAAATATATATAAATAAATAAATAAATAAATAAATAAGTGGTTGTTAGAATAGGTACATTCTATCATTAAAAAGGGAAAATATATATATATATATTTTTATATATATATTTTTTATTTATTTTATAAATAAAAATTATCTGTGGAGAAAGAATAATATTTTTTTTTTATTGAGAAAAGGTCCTACTAACATAAATTGGGGAAACTATTTATATTAACTACTAATATTTAATATAAGCTTGTTTTTTTTTTAGGGGTCCATCAATCCAAAACAATTATCCATATAAAATTCTAGAAAAACAAAAACAACAAAACTTAGTGACCAATATATAATATGTGGGTTGATTTCCCGTCACTAAACGAGCGCGATCTCTCTCTCGGCAAAAGATGGTCCACACCTTGCGAACGACTCGCACTCTGAGAGTTCGTTCTTAGAATGAATTTGTTAATGGCGTTCGCTATTGACTACTAAATGTTTCCTAACTATGTTCGTAAGACAGAATTTATAAAAACGGTAGTTTACTGCATTCCTGAATGCACTGATTTTTAGCGCCGCTATTACCGCCATTTTTAATTAACAACGTTTAAGATTTGTATAGATAAAAAATGTTCACTACGCCATCGAAGGACAAACATCGAGACGGAGGTATAGAAAACAACGATCAGGTAGATCCGTTCGCTACAATCAGAGTTCGTTAAACTACGGGACTAGCTAGCGGTGCTTTTTTTTTCCGGTTCGTATCCGAACAAATTTTACTTTGTGGACAGGTTTGTACGAAAGTTCGTAATGTATTTGTTCGTAGTGTAGGGAGCGCCTGTATACACACAAGCACATACATATACGGCATTGCAAAAGTATTCTTAACCCTTCAATTTTCCACATTTTGTCACATTATAACTACAAATGTATATAAACACAATGTATTTGATTGGGGAGTTGCGCATAATTGTGAAGTGGAGGAAAATTAAAAAAAAAAAAAAAAAAATGATGGTGGGCTGAATATGAAAAAATCCCTGAGTCAACACTTTGTCGAAGCACCTTTCACTGCAATTACAGCTGCAGGACTTTTTAGGCTAAAAGCTTTGCACATCTATAGACTGTCATTTTTTGCCCATTCTTCTTGGCAAAATTCTTGGCAAGAATCAGATCGGATGGAGAAACGTCTGTGAAAAGCGATTTTCACATCTTACCAAAGATTCTCCATAGGATTTGGGTCTGGATTTG
>JACRUU010000026.1:14860464-14995464 GCA_030449085.1 Kryptopterus vitreolus
TTTGATTTTCAATTATAAAAAAAGAAAAACGGCTCAAGGTTATTGCCATGGTATCGTTATGCTAAGCTGGTTAACAATTTTAGCGACGCATACGCTTTTGTAACTATATAAAAATAAAAGTTTCTTTAAAAAAAGAATTGAAAGAATGTTCAATAATGATTTCATGAAATCACGCAATCAAAACACCTGAACTATTCCAATTAAGCACAAAGCATCAATCATAATATTCTGTTGCCTACTTCCTCATCCAATTACAGCATCCTGGGATCATTCACACACATTCTGCACCCACTGAACTATAAGAGAGGGAGAATATGGAGGCTGAGCAGTGAGGCCTGCCTATATGAAGCTGCTCCATGCCACTGTGAGGCACAGCAGTGTCTCTCTCTCTCTCATCCTCTCCCTTGTTCCGTGCTCCAGATAAGTCTCGTTCCTCCCTTTCATTTCATCACCAAAGAATACCTGTGTCCTGATATATATATGGGGGGAGAAAAAGAAAGAGGGAGGGGGCTCTCACAGGTTAAATCCCAGGGGACGAGAACCATCAACAGCAGGTAGTCCGTTGGAATTCCTGTCTAGGGAAAGCTACACATCTCATATGCGTCTTTCATAGGAGAGGGCCATACAAAACATACAAAAAGCCTGTGTGTGTGTGTGTGTGTGTGTGTGTGTTTGTGTCGCCATATAAAGTCATAAAACCCTTCACATCTGTACGAACGATTAAATAAATCGATTGCAAAATAAATAACATTAAATCCGTATTTGATTTTCGGTTGCTCGGATGAAACAAATATACCTGAATATCCAGTGTGGCATATTTTGATTTATCCCCCCCCCCCCCCCCCCCCCCGGGTTCAACCTGCAAACACACACGACACAACACAACACAACAACAAGCTGCCCTGGGAAAGAGGTGAGACATAAATTAAAAAAAAATAATAAATAATATTAGTATGAGTAGTGTATAGTGCACTTCAAATATAGCAAATGGAAGTGTGGACTTGTGGACACCGAGCGCTAACCTGCACAAAACACATTGCTGCGTTAAATCCGTGTTGAATAAAACATTAGGAAGAACAAAAAACACAGCACAGAACAAAAGAAATAATAAGTTAAGCCTTGGATCCGTCGCTCTGAACTTATAGGAAGTGCATTGGCTTTGTGCATTTATAATGAATGGAAAAGATCTATTCAGAATTCAGATTTACCCTAATTGTACAACATTTGCTTCAATTACTGCCATTAAGTAATTTAATTACTTTACCAAAGGGGCACGGTGGCTTAGTGGTTAGCACGTTCGCCTCACACCGCCAGGATCCGGGTTCGATTCCCGTCTCGGCATGATGGGGTGTGGACCGTCATGTGTGTGTGTGGAGTTTGCATGTGCTCTCCCCGTGCCTCAGGGGGTTTTTTCTCCGGGTTCTCCCGGTTTCCTCCATGTTGTCTCCTGTAATGCCCATCCCCCGGTCCAAAAACATGAATACTTTACCACGGTAGGTTGATTGGCACCTTGGAAAAAAAATTGTCCCTAGTGTGTGAATGTGTGAGTGTGTGTGCCCTGCTTAAATTTGGATTGATGGGTTGGCAGGCATTCCATCCAGGGTGTATCCTGCCTTAATGCCCATAGACGCCTGAGATAGACACAGGTCAGACTCCCCGTGACCCGAGAAGATCAGATATAGCGGTAGAAGATCACCTCACCCAAACCACTACCTGACTTTCATAACCACCCATCTCACAAATCCCCACAAACCCCCCATCCACACCAAAATCGAGGGGATCGTAGTTTCCGGAGAGTGGAGGTTATTATAACAGCAAACAGGGCCTTCCTCAGGGGCCCCGGAAAGTAGGTTTTTTTTTTTGCCCTGCCATAGTCATGAAACAGTTCTTCTCGACGTGATTGAAATGGTATTAATCTAAAGCGATCTATTGTGTAAACACGCGTGTCCTTCCGGGTTTCTCTCTCGATTTTTAAAGCCGATGTCTGCAGGCGATAAGGTCACCGACATGGAAAGACTGGCCCGGTTAATAACAGCCCTACTTCAATCTTTGATAGAATGGAATGTGAGTGCAAGTGAACGCTCCTCCCCGAGTGTGAAAACTCATCCCTGGGGAAAACGATGACGGCGCGCACACACACACACACACACACACACACACACACACACACACACACACACACAACACACACACACGCAAGTCCAGACGTGGTTTTCGCCCCCAGTCTCCAAAATGTTTCCCAGCACCAACGCCTAACCAGGGGCCCTAATATCGGAGAATGTGATATAAAAGCCTAAGTGATCCATTTTTCAACCTCTGTCTTCAACATACGACTCGGCTGGGGTGCAAGAAGGATGGTATGCAAAATATTTCCGATAAAGTCATAGGCTTTCTTAAATTACAAGGCTGCAAAGCTTCTATAATAACAGCAACAAAAGCACATCTTCAAGACTCTTATCTTTGAAATGGGCGTTTTTAAATAAACAAAACTGCATGAAGTAGTTTCCCCTCTATTGGTCGCTTTATCATAATCATCACGATCATCGCTACCAACAAGAACTGCTATTAAATGGCTGAAATTGGATTTAAGCCAATTAGGCTTGCAGGGTATGTATCAAATTCCTATATATATATATATATATATATATATATATATATATATATATATATATATATATATATATATATACATATATACATATATACACACACACACATATACATACCTACATATATATACATATATATATATATATATATATATATAATATATATACACACACACACACGCACCCACACCACACACACACACACACACACACACACACACACACACACACACACACATATACACCCATCGTGCATGGTTAAGGACCGGGAGGAAACCGGAGATCCCAGAGAACCCTTAGGCAGGGGGAGCATCTGCAAACTCCGAACACACACACCTGGAGGTGTCAGGCGAACGTGCTAACCGCTAATCCACTACAATATATTGTCATACTCAAGGGCTTAGTTATGAAGGTGCTTTTAAAAACCCAAGTTAAGGCACTTTATGAAAGTGAAAGTAATTTTATATTGCCAGATGCTTATTTACTCACACTGGGTCAGAGATTCAACATTACAGGTCTGAAATTATAGAAGGTGTTTTATACAATCTCAAATACTCCGTCGGGCAATAAAACAGATGTTTTGGGGGATGGTGGAGTCACAGTCAGAGCCAAGGTGATGTTTTGCAATGGTCAGAAAAATCTGCTCAGGATAAACAAAAGTCAGATTCCAGCATTAAAGGAATGGAGCGGAAATTCAGATACAGTAGAGGCAGTAGATACAGATCAACTAGGGGGAATGTATATATATATATATATATATATATATATATATATATATATATATATATATATATATATATATATAAAGGAGCTGTAAAAGATAAACATGGCAATGTTTTTCTTCACTGATGCGAAAACTGTGAGAGAAGCAGTTATTCCGATCCGCCGCTGGCTGCATTTATCCAATCATGGTTGTTGACAACACAAATATGCAAATAAGGACATTAAACTGGGATTTAGGAGTCTACAGCGTGAAAGAAGAAACAAGTGAACCAAAGACTCAACCTGGCCGACCTAGCCAACGATGCAGGCTTTGCTAGCTCAAGTGTGAAAAGCCTTCGCGTCTCTCCTTGTACTAGACACAATCATGTTCTCATATCTCTCGCTATATCCAGCCAACTCCAGTCCCTATTTACAGTAACTCCAGTATTTATTTAATCCAAGATTCTACCTGCCTCTATCTTACGCCAGTCTCTACCTACTTCTAACTCTACCTCCTGTCTCCATCTACAATATACCTCCCTCTATACCAATATATCTCCACCTACCTGTTGCCTCCACCTATCCCAATATAACTTTATCTACTGTACTGTACATCCTGCCTCTATCTACACCAATATACTTCCATCTATATCCTGCCTCTAGCTACACCAATACACCTCCATCTACTTCCTGCTTCCATCTACCCCAATACACCTCCATCTACTTCCTGCTTCCATCTACAACAATATACCTCAATCTACACCAATATTCCCTCATCTACCTCCTTCTACTTCACCCTGGATAAGCGCGTCTGCTAAATACTGTAAATGTTCTATCTACACCAATATACTTCCATCTACCTCCTGCCTCTAGCAACCCTGATATACCTCCATCTACCTCCTGCCTCTAGCTACCCCAATATACCTCCATCTACCCCCTGCCTCTAGCTACCCCAATATACCTCCATCTACCTCCTGCCTCTAGCTACCCCAATATACCTCCATCTACCTCCTGCCTCCATCTACCACAATATACCTCTATATACACCACTATATCTCCATCTACATCCTGCCTCTATTTACACCAATATACCTCCATCTACCTCCTGCTTCTATCTACACCAATATACTTCCATCTACCCCAATATACCTCCATCTGCATCTAAACCAATATTCCCTCATCAACCTCCTGCCTCTTGCTACCCCGATATTCATCCATCTACACCAATATACTGCCATCTACACCAACATACCTCCATCTACCCCAATATACCTCCAGCCTTTAATTACCCCAATATGCCTCAATCCTCTTATTACACCAGTATACCTACATGTACCCCAATGTACCTCCAGCCTCTATTTACATATATCTCCATCTACCTCAATATAACTCTAATACCCCCAATATACCTCCAGAGCACAGATTGCTTAAGGGGGCCCATTGCTCAAAGACACAAGTTTGGCAGTTTGGCGACTCGAACCCTCAACCTTCTGATCCCTTAGCTGTACAATTACCCTTAACCTTCGAGGGACCAGTTCCCGAGTACCCCAGAGCTACCCTCTCCCATTTTCCATGTACCCCTATCCCTTTTTCCAGTCTCTATTTACCAAATCTACAATAACTACAGTTCCCAATCCTAGTCTGACCCTAAACCCATCCACTTCCAACCTCTACCTCCAAATACACCTCTACTTCACTCCATCCACCTTCATCGAGCTCCAGTCTCGACCCACCTCCAACTTCAAACCTACCTCTAAATCCTGTACATGCATCATCTACACCCAAATCTCCTACCCTCTCCCAACCGCTACACCAATGTGACAGTGTTTATTCCCTACACTAAAGCTGGCTTAATAATGTTTATGGCTAAAATGTCCCAGTCGGAGCTGAGCAGAATGGATGAGCTGCAGAAGAAAGCTGATACATTATTAAACGCTGCCCCGACTTAAACTGCTTACAGGCTACTTTCGAAACCACGGAAGACATAAATGCTACATGGAAGCTCTGGTGGTTAGCATGAGTTTAATTGAACTCTATTATCTTTTCATTACCACACACACACACACACACACACACACACACACACACACACACACACACACACACACACACAGCATTTCTTTTGCATGGGTCATTTCTTTTCACATTTGTCTCCATTGTGTTTGTTGGGAGTCTCAGGACACGGCCTCCGTGCACAATCACGCCACGAGAAACGAGACTGCGGAAACATAAAACGTGCTCAAAGCGACAAAACGTGACGCGATGAGCGATTGTTAAATTGGCTTTGTAACGAACAAAGGCGTTATTGATCACCTTCTTTGTCATCCATCTGAAAAGACGACGTCATCTCCAGCCTTTCCACAGGAGCGCAGCATGGCGAGATTTTTAATGACAAATCAAACGGAAAGATGTTTAATGTGCATTTATTAATTGAAAACCCGAACGTGATCTAAAATAACTGCATTTAAGATTGTGCTTTGATCAGCAATTTTTTTTTACACATTTTTCCCCCCAAAAAAATCCATTTTCAAAAAAAAATTTATTAAATTAAAATCATTAAACCATTCTAAATCTAAATTAAATAATTTATAATAATTTATAAAATACATTCCACAAATCTCTCATTCACATGATGGGTAGAGAGAGAGAGAGAGAGATATAGACAGAAAGAGATAGAGATATACAGAAACAGAGAGAGATACATAGATATACAGGGACAGAGAGAGATACATAGATATACAGGGACAGAGAGAGATACATAGATATACAGGGACAGAGAGAGATAGATAGATATACAGGGACAGAGAAATAGATAAATACACAGGGTCAGATATTGAAATATGCAGGGACAGATAGAGAGATAGAGAAATAGAGAGATATAGATAGATAAAGAGATAGAGATATACAGGGACAGATATAGATAGATATACAGGGACAGATATAGATAGATATACAGGGATATATATATATATATATATAAGATCTATATTATATATATCTATAATATATATATATATATAAAATATATATATATATATATATATATATATATATATATATATATATATATATATATTACATACGCATATATAGATGGTATATATGCATATATATATATAGATATATATATAGTTATATATATATATATATTATATATATATATATATATATATATATATATATATAGATATATATATATATATATATATATCATATATATATATACATATATATACATAACGCATATATATGCGTATATATATATATGCTATATATATATATATATATATATATATATATATATATATATATATATATATATATAGCATTATATATATATATATATATATATATATATATATATATATATATATATATAGATACAGACGTGGACAAAATTGTTGGTACCCTTTGGTCAATGAAAGAAAAAGTCACAATGGTCACAGAAATAACTTTAATCTGACAAAAGTAATAATAAATAAAAATTCTATAAATGTTAACCAATGAAAGTCAGACATTGTTTTTCAACCATGCTTCAACAGAATTATGTAAAAAAATAAACTCATGAAACAGGCATGGACAAAAATGATGGTACCCCTAACTTAATATTTTGTTGCGCAACCTTTTGAGGCAATCACTGCAATCAAACGCTTCCTGTAACTGTCAATGAGACATCTGCACCTCTCAGCAGGTATTTTGGCCCACTCCTCATGAGCAAACTGCTCCAGTTGTGTCCGGTTTGAAGGGTGCCTTTTCCAGACTGCATGTTTCAGCTCCTTCCAAAGATGCTCAATAGGATTGAGGTCAGGGCTCATAGACGGCCACTTTAGAATAGTCCAATTTTTTCCTCTTAGCCATTCTTGGGTGTTTTTAGCTGTGTGTTTTGGGTCATTGTCCTGTTGCAAGACCCATGACCTGCGACTGAGACCAAGCTTTCTGACACTGGCTAGTACATTTCTCTCTAGAATTCCTTGATAGTCTTGAGATTTCATTGTACCCTGCACAGATTCAAGACACCCTGTGCCAGACGCAGCAAAGCAGCCCCAGAACATAACAGAGCCTCCTCCATGTTTCACAGTAGGGACAGTGTTCTTTTCTTGATATGCTTCATTTTTTCGTCTGTGAACATACAGCTGATGTGCCTTGGCAAAAACTTCGATTTTTGTCTCATCTGTCCACAGGACATTCTCCCAGAAGCTTTGTGGCTTGTCAACATGTAGTTTGGCATATTCCAGTCTTGCTTTTTTATGATTCGTTTTCAACAATGGTGTCCTCCTTGGTCGTCTCCCATGTAGTCCACTTTGGCTCAAACAACGACGGATGGTGCGATCTGACACTGATGTTCCTTGAGCATGAAGTTCACCTTGAATCTCTTTAGAAGTCTTTCTAGGCTCTTTTGTTACCATTCGGATTATCCGTCTCTTAGATTTGTCATCAATTTTCCTCCTGCGGCCACGTCCAGGGAGGTTGGCTACAGTCCCATGGATCTTAAACTTCTGAATAATATGTGCAACTGTACTCACAGGAACATCTAGTTGCTTGGAGATGGTCTTATAGCCTTTACCTTTAACATGCTTGTCTATAATTTTCTTTCTGATCTCTTGAGACAGCTCTTTCCTTTGCTTCCTCTGGTCCATGTCGAGTGTGGTACACACCATATCACCAAACAACACAGTGATTACCTGGAGCCATATATATAGGCCCAATGGCTGATTACAAGGTTGTAGACACCTGTGATGCTAATTAGTGGACACACCTTCAATTAACATGTCCCTTTGGTCACATTATTTTCTGTGTTTTCTAGGGGTACCATCATTTTTGTCCATGCCTGTTTCATGAGTTTATTTTTTTACATAATTCTGTTGAAGCATGGTTGAAAAACAATGTCTGACTTTCATTGGTTAACATTTATAGAATTTTTATTTATTATTACTTTTGTCAGATTAAAGTTATTTCTGTGACCATTGTGACTTTTTCTTTCATTGACCAAAGGGTACCAACAATTTTGTCCACGTCTGTATATACACACATATACTAATGGCAGACAGACAGACAAAGAAAAACAGACGGAAAGACAAGATAAGGTAGAGAAGAGAAAAAAAGAAATGAAATGATGCTACAGACAGCTGCCTCAGAATGGGGCAAGATTATGTGCACTGTTTACAATTTTGTTATATTTTTATAAGTACAAAAATACTTAGATAGATAGACAGTGGGATAGAGGGAGAGATATAGATAGAGATGAATAGAGAGATAGAGAGATAGAAAAAGCTCTTTCTGATTCTGGTGATAGCAATAATAATAATAATAATAATAATAATAATAATAATTTGGTGAAAACAGCATCTTTTATTCACTCAGGACTCTAAAGCGGCAGTAAACAGATTGTTGCCGTATCGCCAACGCACACTTTCATACAAACAAAAGTGAGAGTCATGAAGGCAACAGCTGGTACCCAAAACACACACACTATAATCCACGCAGGTGTTTTATGGGAATCCGGTGATTTCATTATCACCACCTAGTAGGCACCTTAATGTTTTATAGCGAGCGCTGCAGATGGAAAGGCGCTGACGGACGCGCTTCCTTCCTTCCTTCCCTCCCTCCCTCCCCGGCTCACGTCTGCCCGCGACGGGACCCGCACGACTCAACACCAGCCAGGATTCGGGGCTAAACTGTAATTATCTCAGCTTTAACACAGACGGGGGGGGGGGGGGGGGGGGGGGGGGGGGGGGGGGGGGGGAATCAGAAGTGGTTTCGAGCGTGTGCTCGGAATCCCATTCAGCCGAGCCACAGGTAGTAGTTTGAAAAATAACAGGATGCAAACAGAAAAAGGAGAGGTAACACAAAAAAAAGAAAAAAGAAAAACGCTGAGCTCGGCACCTCTGCTTAACAGACTGGAAAAGAACGCAGCTGGTGTGACTCACGCTGACGCTTCGTGAGATATACACTTACAGTTGCGAGTGCCTGAGACAGATTGCTTTTGACTCCCAAAAGTGAATTTGAAGATCAAGCGCTGGATTAGAAAATGTCAGAAAAGTTTACACTGAGACACATTTCATCTCCAATCACTGCACTGGGTAAAAGTGTGTCGTAATAACACACGTTTTGTTTCACAAAGTGTTTAATGAGAGAGAGAGAGAGAGAGAGACGAGAGAGAGAGAGAGAGAGAGAGAAGAGAAAAGAGAGAGAGAGGAGCAGACGGAGGGCAGATAGAGGAGAGAGAGAGAGCAGACAGAGAGAAAGGCAGACAGACAGAGAGAGAGAGAGGAGACAGAGAACAGAGAGAGGACGAGAGAGAGAGAGAGAGAGACAGAAGAGAGAGAGAGAGAGAGAGAGAGAGCAGAGCAGAAAGACAGACAGGGGGAGAGAGAGAGAAGAGAGAGAGAGAGAGAGAGGCAGGCAGAAGACAGAGCAGACGGGAGAGAGAGATGAGAGAGAGATAGAGAGCCAGGCAGGCAGACAGACAGACGAGGGAGAGAGGGAGAGAGAGAGAGAGAGATAGAGAGAGCCAGGCAGGCAGACAGACAGAGGAGAGAGAGAGAAAGAGAGAGAGAGAGAGAGAGGCAGGCATGCAAACAGACAGACAGACGGGGAGAGAGAGAGAGGAAGGCAGACAGAGACAGAGAGAGAGGCAGGCAGGTAAACCGACAGACGGATAGAGAGAGAGAGAGAGAGAGAGAGGGAGGCAGGCAGAGACAGAGAGAGAGGCAGGTAAACAGACAGACAGACGGATAGAGAGAGAGAGAAAGGCAGACAGACGGACAGAGAGAGAGAGAGGCAGACAGAGAGAGACTGACTTTTATGCTTCTTTATTTGACATTAGACATGGTAAATCCATGTGATTAAATCAGATTGACTTATTTAGTCAAATAAATAGATAAATACAGAGAGAGAGAGGGAGAGAGAGGCAGACAGACCAGAGAGGACAGAGAGAGAGAGAGAGAGAGAGAGAGAGAGAGAGAAGGAGACAGACAGAGAAAGAGAAAGCAGAGAGAGAGGGGAAGGCAGGCAGGCAGAACAGACAGACAGACAGAGAGACAGACAGAGGGAGAAAAAGAGAGAGACAGACAGATAGTGAGAGAGACATACATAGTGAGAGAGACAGACAGGGGGGGGTTGGCGGTGGTCGGAGACAGAGAAAGCGATACTGTGTGATTGTATAGCACGCACACACACCTCACGCACCACAACTCTTTCTAATCACAAGTTGGGAAGATCCGGCCATCAACAGCCCTTGGCGGTAATCGCATGCGAGAGCTCTCGTCTCGGGGACGAGGCTGAGAGAGGCGTCATCTCCGTCTCTGCTGGTTTGAAGAGCGGCGTTTTAAGACAAAGTGCACTTCACAGCGCGACCCGATCGGCTCCTGTTTCCCCGCGCAATAATAACACGGCTGCACTTTGGACATGAGAAAGGTAGTGACACAGAGAGTGAGGGGGGGAGAGAGAGAGAGGAAGGGGGGGGGGGTTTTCGGGGTTAAAAGAAAAAGAAAAAGCTTCACACAGTGTGTCGGATTACACGAGAGGTGGAGATACAACATCCGGAAATAACGTATCTACTGCGCGCGTGGGTCTTAATTAAAACCTGTGTCCCTAAATAGAGTTTTAAGCACGATCAGCAAGTTGGAATCCATCCTATCCGTGAGAGCCAGGAGGCTCAGACAGGTAGAGAAGCAGACAAAAGAAAGACGGAGGGAAAAAAAAAGACAAAGCATGACAGCAGGAATGGGAAACAAAGCAAATGGTGAGGAGAAAAAAAAGGGGGGTGGGGGGGTAAAAGGGGGGGGGGGGGGGGGGGTTGGTTGGCGATGAATGGAATCTGTCAGTGAGGACGTCTCCAGAGTGGATTAAGATGTGGAGACAGAGCGTGCCTCTAAGCACTGCGAAACAACAAACACTCGATGCCATGACTTGTGTGTACTCAGGTAAGCTGTGCTCTCAGGGCGCAGACGCTTCACTAGACAAACATGTCAAGGGAGCGCTCCAGGCTCCAGCTTCCACCATGAAAACACACACACACACACACACACACACACACACACACACACACACACACACACACACACACACACACACACAAAAGAAAACCCACCACCCTCCGAGACCCTTCTTTTTTTTTCCGCCCCGAGTCCGAGTGCAGGATCTGACCACAGGCAATAAGGAACATTAAAAGTGTGTGTGTGGTGTGTGTGTGTGTGTGTGTGTGTGTGTGTGGTGGGGGGGGGGGGGGGGGGGGGGGGGGGGTGAGCTTATTGAATATACACGCGCTTTCAACACTGACAGGTTTTACAAGTGACGCACCAAGACATCCTGCCTCCAAGATTACAATCTGTCATCTTCCAGTTCCTCACATAATCCCAATTCTTTGGCAGGTTTTCGAGGCCCGGCATGCCGTTTTTTCCGACTTTGGAGAAATGAAAGAAATAAAGGACGGGTCTCGGGGCAGAAGAAACACGCGCCATTTGTTTTTTCAATGTTTAAAGTGTGGAATAAACGTAAGCGAAAGACGTATGCGCTGCTGCGGCGTGCCGTTTTCCGATCATTTTGGAGATTACGTAATAGTTAAATCCAAAATTCTACCAAAAATGAAAAAAAGAAATATCACAGAGGATCTTGGATGCTATTAAAAAATGTAATTAAAAATGTAAAAATGTACATTTACATTTTTTTTTATTTAGGTCAAAATATCTCAGGTATAAAAATATATGATAATAATAATAATAATAATAAGAATGTCAATTTAAAAACTTGCCTTCATCTTATTAAATATATTAGGAGCTTAATTTATATATAAAACTTCAAAAATAAACTACTACTACACTGAATATATAATAAAAAAAAATTTAATAATAAATAAAATAATATAATAATAATAATAATAATAATAATAATAATAATAATAATAGTACGATGGCTTAGTGGTTAGCATGTTCGCCTCACACCTCCAGGGTCCGGGTTCGATTCCCGTCTCGGCCATGTGTGTGTGGAGTTTGCATGTTCTCCCCGTGCCTCAGGGGGTTTTTTTTTCTCCGGGTTCTCCGGTTTCCTCCCCTGGTCCAAAAAACATGCACCATAGGTTGATTGGAACCTTGGAAAATTGTCTCTAGTGTATGAAGGTGTGTGGTGTGTGTGTGTGTGTGTGTGTGTGGTCCTGTGATGGGTTGGCATTCCATCCAGGGTGTATCCTGCCTTAATGCCCATAGACTCCACGTGACCCGAGGGAAGATAGGATATATAGCGGTAGAAAATTAATAATAATAATAATAATAATAATAATAATAATAATAATAATAATAATAATAACTAAACTACTAATTTATGCATTGCATGGGTATTTATTCATGTTTTCCATTTTCTTTCTTCACCAGCCACTCAAAATATATATATGCAATGTACCATATATTGCTTCATATTGTACATGTGCAAACAATATTTATTGTTATATACAAACTATATATACTATAATATTCATATATATACATTCATTCATTCATCATCTTCTACCGCTTTATCCGATCTTCCCTCGGGTCACGGGGAGTCTGTGTCTATCTCAGGCGTCTATGGGTATTAAGGCAGGATACACCCTGGATGGAATGCCAACCTATCGCATTGCACACACACACACACACACACACGACAATTTTTCAAGGTGCCAATCAACCTACCCGTGCATGTTTTTGGACCGGGGAGGGAACCGGAAACCTGGGGAAAAAAAACCCTGAGGCACGGGGAGAACATGCAAACTCCCACACATACATGGCCGAGACGGGAATCGAAACCCTGGCGGTGTGAGGCGAACGTGTTAACCACTAAGCCATCGTGCCCCCCTGTTAGTCTACAATGGTGTCCAATAAGATTTTCCCATTCGACGTGTACATTTTTATTCAACAGTATACATCAGGTTCAAGTTGCATTTGGAATTCGCATTTAAATTAGAAATCACATACATCTGACAAGTGCATTTCATCAGTAAGAGCGTCGATGCATGTTCCTGCATCACGACTCGTAGTTCAAACAACAGGTGTATATTAACACACTCTTTTTAACGCCGTTTCTATAGCAACAACTCATTCACAGGGACTTGTAGCCTGGACGCTTCACATAACACAATCCTGCTAATTAATTGTTGGAGGAAATGTGTATTAGATTAACCGAGTTGGGGATCATTATGGAAACACGACAGCATGGCGCACCACCAAAGCACCCCCTCCCCCCCTGCCCCCTACCCCCTGACAGTCACTCAGATTTGTTTGTAGTGTGATGGAGAGGTGCTGACGTCTCAGGAAGCCCTCTGGTCTGTTTACCCTCCACCTGTATCTGATAGCCAGTCTGTACTCGTTCCGGCTGCTAGGGAGGATCCGCCGTAAAACAAATGTCTACCCTTTAACACTTCACTCTAACAAGTCCTAGTTTAAAGTATATGATGGAGGAGTATATGACAAGTGAGAGAGAGAGATAGAGAGAGAGAAAAAGGAAGCGAAGAAAAGAGACAGAAAAGAAGAGAGACAAGAGAGAGAGACAGAGAAGAGAGACAGCGAGATTGAGATGGAGACAAGAGAGAGAAAGAGACAGAGAGAGAGACAAGAGAGAGACGATGAGAGAGAGATGAGAGATGAGAGAGAAGAAAAGAAAGAAAAGAGAAAAAAGACAGAGACCACAAAAAGATGACAGAGAAAAAGAGAGAAAGAAGAAAAAGAAGAGAGAGACAGAGGAGAGAGAGAGACAGAGAGAGAGAGAGAGAGAGAGAGAGAAGGAGAAAGAAAGACAGAGAGAGAGGGAAAGAATGAAGGACAGAGAGACATAGAACGATAATGAGAGAGAGAGAGAGAGAGAGAGAGAGAGAGAGAGAGAGACAGAGAGAACATGGGAGAATGTAAGAGAAAGAAAGACAGGGAGAGAAAAAGATGACAGAGAGAAAGAGGGGCAGAGAGCGGTAGACAGACAGAAAAAGAGAGAGAGAGAGATACAGACAGAGAGATACAGAGAGAGAGGATACAGAGAGGGAGAGGGGAAGGGAGAGGGACAGACAGGTAGACAGACAGGGAGACAAACAGGGAGACAGACAGGGGGTGAGAGCGAGCGAGACAGTGAGAAAGAAATACAGAGAGAGAGAGACAGGCAGATAGAGAGAGACAGACAGACACAGAGAGAGAGAGAGAAATAGGGACAGAGAGAGACAGACAGAGAGAGAGAAAAAGAAAGAGAGTGAGAGCGAGCAAAACAGAAAGAAATACAGAGAGACAGACGGACCATAAGAAAGAGAGAGACAGAGACAAATAGAGGAAGAGAGATAGGAACAAAGACAATGAGAGAGAGAGAGAGAGAGACACTGTATAATTAATACAGGTACACAGTAATTAAATACAGGTTTGGAATGTAGCAGAAGTTATTAGTAACTATTAGGAAGTCATTATTAAACACTACAGCACAAGTGGAATGAGAGAACATTCGTACCCCCCCCCCCTCCCACTCCCCCCCGATGAAGATACGTTCCCCTTTTTGAGTCTTGTTCCTCTCATGGATTTTCTCAGAAAGTGTTTTTCTTCACACAAACACCACAGGTGTGTTCTACAGTGTGTATTATAACATCTCGCTCACCGACCTTAGTGAAAGTGAGAGCTACTACAGGGTTCCACTGCCAATTAACTCATACAACACTGCTGACTCATACAATTCTTGCTGACTCGGCAACTCTCTATTAGGCCACTGTTAAAGTGAGACAACTGGGCTTTGCAACACCAAAAACACGGCGCACAACTTAAAAGCTATGTTTTTTATTTGCACAAAATACTCAACCAAAGCCCACTGAAACTCACTGGAGAAAAAAAACGGGAAGGAATGAAAAAGATCCGTACTTCCTTGAGTGCGCGTCGGCGAACGCTTGTTTATCAGACACGGGATTGCGTTGACTGATTATTCACTTTGATCCCGAGCCGCGCTTAGAGGCGCTTTAAACATATATAACGGTGTTCCGTTACGAGCTATTAGGATCATCACGTTCAATTTACTGTGAATTTGTCTTTTGAGATCATTTCTTGTCGTCTATGATGCAAAAATAAGACAGATAAGATAGAGATAAGATAGATTTAGATTTTATTACTACAGTGAAATCTGTGAAAGAGAGACTTTGTGAGAGACTACTTAAACTTCGTTATGGGTTCTTCATGCGCACGCAGACGCGCACAAGATTCATTCATTCATCTTCTACCGCGTTATCCGATCTTCCCTCGGGTCAAGGGGATCTCAGGCGTCTCAGGCATCAAGGCAGGATACACCCTGGATGGAATGCCAACCCATCGCAGGGCACACACACACACACGGGACAATTTTCCAACGTGCCAATCAACCTACCGGAGGAAACCGGAGAACCCGGAGAAAAGGCCCCTGAGGCACGGGGAGAAGATGCAAAGTCCACACACACATGGCCGAGACGGGAATCGAACCCGGACCCTGGCGGTGACTCATCAGTCAAATGACATGTTTTTGGGAGGTGTGAGGAATCCAGAGAACCTGGAAGACGTCCACAGACACGTGAGCAGAGCATTAGAAACTCCAAAGAGGCTTAAATCTCAGGATTAAACACGACCCCGGGGCTGTGAAATGATAATGGAACCACTAATTCCGACATTTATTTATTTTTAAACATACATTACATATATCATTTTACACCGACGCATTTATACTTGTAATACTCATTAGATAAATCTCCCAAGAGTTCAGTACACATTGTGTGTGTGTGTGTGTGTGTGTGTGTGTGTGTGTGTGTGTGTGTGTGTGTGTGTGTGTGTGTGTGTGTGTGTGTGTGTGTGTGTGTGTGTGTGTGTGTGTGTGTGTGTGTGATATTTCTCAGAGCAAATACGCGTTATAGTGAGAAATTTATGCGCAAATATAAAGTAAAAAAAAGCATTAAAGAAAAAAAAAAACCACAGTGGTTTACACACAATAATGGACAAGGTTGGTTCAAAGGTATTTGAACACTGGCCATTTCACATTGGTTGTAGAGTTGGAAAAACACAATTGTGTGATTTCTTTTTTTTTTTTTTCTTTTTTTTGGGGGGTATGGTATGATAATATATTCATTCATTCATTCATTCATTCATTCGTTCATTCATCTTCTACCGCTATATCCGATCTTCCATCGGGTCACGGGGAGTCTGTGCTTTCTCCGGGAGGAAACCGGAGAACCCGGAGAAAAACCCCCTGAGGCACATGCAACATGCACAAACTCACACACACACATGGCCGAGACGGGAATCGAACCCGGACCCTGGCGGTGTGAGGCGAACGTGTTAACCACTAAACCACCGTGCCCCCACTATGATAATATATTATAGTATTTAAATGATTTTGTTTATGGCAGAATTTTGTGGTTATATGGGATTTTCTATAGTTAGAAAAGATGTGTTTTTATGTATCACAGGCAATTACTATGAGTTTTATGGTAAAGACATGTTTTGGGGGGGTTATGTGTGTGTGTGTGTGTGTGTGTGGGGGGGGGGTCTCCATTTAAAGGGAACGCCCAGAACAAATCGTATAGCCTTGCATTTTACTAGCATTACATTTCCCCTTCACTTTAACAGCTCCAGGATTAGCACAATGGCTCTTCACAAAGCTAGCTCCACAGGGTGCAGTGCAAGATCGTAAGTGTTCTACTCTCGCTCTACGACTTCACCCCATTGAACATACATTCATTCATTCATTCATTCATCTTCTACCGCTATATCTGATCTTCCCTCGCGTCACGGGGAGTCTGTGCCAATCTCAGGATTCTATGGGCATTAAGGCAGGATACACCCTGGATGGAATGCCAAACCATCACAGGACACATACACATTCACACACACATTCATACACTAGGGACAATTTTCCAAGGTGCCAATCAACCTACCGTGCATGTTTTTGGACCGGGGGGGAAAATGGGAAAACCAGGAGAAAAACCCCCTGAGGCATGGGGAGAACATGCAAACTCCACACACACATGGCCGAGACGGGAATCGAACCCGGACCCTGGCGGTGTGAGGTGAACGTGCTAACCACTAAACCACAGTGCCCCCCCATTGAACATTAGGAATATATAAACTAAATGTATTAATGTAGTTAATAGGAAGATATGCTAACTCGGTGTGGAAGAGCTTCTCTAGATCTCAGAGCGTAACTTTACTGAACACCTTAATGCCGAACTGCAGCATCACCACCTTCTCACCTCACCTGCACATCAGTACCTGACATTACCAACACCACTGAAACAATCTCACACCAATCTCTGCGACATCTAATGGAACATCTTTCCAGATCAGTTGTGCAAATTAGCAACTGCAAAATCTTACAGCGCGGTAAATTTATCATATAGCGTACCTGAAGGATTTTACACAGGGGTTTTAGAGGAGACTGTTCTTAAATTAAATCCGCCAGATTAGAACAGGAAAAGGATTGTGGGAAGTATTTTACACATTCCACCACTGTAACTCACACTTCCTTTACATCACTACTGTTTATCATTACATGTGTTTTCCACTTTCACACACCCACTAGATAGATTAGATAGATAGATAGATAGATAGATAGATAGATAGATAGATAGATAGATAGATAGATAGATAGATAGATAGATAGATAGATAGATAGATAGATAGATAGATAGATAGATAGATAGATAGATAGATAGATAGATAGATAGATAGATAGATAGATAGATAGATAGATAGATAGATAGATAGATAGTCATGATAGAGATAGACAGATAGATAGATAGACATGATAGAGGAATAGACAGATAGATAGACATGATAGAGGACTAGATAGATAGACATGATAGAGGGAGAGATAGAGAGATAGACATACAGACAGACAGGATAGACATTATAGGAATAGATAGATGGATAGATATACATGATGGAGAGAGAGAGAGAGATAGATAGATAGATAGATAGATAGATAGATAGATAGATAGATAGATAGATAGATAGATAGATAGATAGATAGATAGATAGATAGATACATAGACATGATGGAGGAATAGATTGATAGGATGGAGGAATATATATATATATATATATATATATATATATATATATATATATATATATATATTTTTTTTTTTTTTTTTTTTTCTTTTTCTATAGTGTATCCAGACTCGGAAGTGGTTTTCCCACAAGCCCACAAGCCTCTCTTTAAGATATAAAAGCAAGTATTTACCAAAACGCTTTTAACAACTAGAGCTGAACAATGCTGCGGTGGGCTACGGTGCCAAGTTGCACTCGCAATACCTTCTCATCCCTCCATCTTCCCCACTCCCTCATGTTTTTGAGCGATACAACACACAGAACGGTGTGTTTTTTTTGGCATCAAATTGTTTTTTAAATAATAACAGAACAAGTCTGTGCTTAGGGACCATTAGAGCAGTCTTTCGAACGAAATAAAAACACAAATCTGAAGGCAGTACTTAGCACACTGCAAAACACACAAACGACGTCATTTGAGCTCCCTGAGGCCCGTCTCTATGTGGGTTATTATAACAAAGTTGCTTACAAATTGAATATAATGAATTGCAAGCGACAGCACTCTACAAGCTCCGGTCAGTGGTCCGACAGTGGCCCCGAAATATTTTTTTTCGCTCCTATAAATTCTCTTAATTGGGGTAATCTTTCACTTTCCCAGCAATGCCTTTTTCATTCCATTAATTTCTACTGACGGAGCCAATGAGGCCAAGAAAGTTAAATGGATAAATAAAAATACAACAGCGCTTGCCTACTAAATATAGGGACGTTCTGTCTTCAAACAAAAACAGAAGGAATCAACTATATAGATATGAAAATCCTCAAGGTTAAGTCCTTTACAGACCCGGGGAACGCTTGTGTATGGAAAAGCAGTGTAATTAGGGCTGGGCGATATATCGAATATTAGCGATGATATCGCAATGATTTCGACGACGAAGTGAAATTATATCGAAAATATCGTTAATATGGAATATTTCACAGAATGTCCAATATTACATACCAAAACCAAGAGAGGATTAACTAGTCTTCAAAATGAACATACTGTCTGTTTTTCTATCATCACCTATCTATGGCTTGCTCAGTTGGGGACAGTGAATTGTATAAAATGGTGTTTAAAAAAAGTTTGTTTCTGTATGTCTTATTTAATACTGTTCAGCTGCTATGACAAGAATATGTATTGTTAAAAGCGCTATATATATATATATATATATATATATATATATATATATATATATATATATATATATATATACATATACATATACATACATACATACATACATACATACATACATACATACATACATACATACACACACACACACACACACACACACATATATATACAAAAACACACACACATATACAAAAATCTTACAGATAAAAATAGTCTTATAAAATATTACAATATATATTCGCAAGCCATTACGGATTGGAAGTGTAAACAACATACTACACCGAGAAGGACAAAGCCAAAATCAAGAATTCTGTCGTATTCAGGTATAACGCCAAACTCCAAAAAAAGGCAGTGAAAGATGTTTTTTTTTTTTTTTTAATGGGGGTTGATCTTTAAATAACCTTCTACAGATCTCTGACCTCGACCCCATTGAACAGTTTTAAGACGAATTGGAATGCTGACCGCACCCTCAGGCCCCCTCACAAATCTCCATAATCTAATGGAGCATCTAAAAGGAAGTGTGGAAGCAGAACTGGATTCTAGCAGCAAATAAACTATTAATAGTGACTAATAAAATGTGAGGATGAGAGAAATATACCGAAGCCGCCGCCCACCCGCCTTTTAGCCGCCAGTTAGGCTGATCATTTGCGAGTTCATTGGAGAGCAATAAAGCATGGCGAAAGCTTCGGCATGGCCCACCTATAAAGCTGAGTGATAAGTAGCCCAGGTATGCACGGGTCGACCCCACATGAGGTCACACTCAGGGTGGTTTGCAAGTTTGGGCCTCTCCGAAATGCCTTTTCACTCGGCGCACAAGCGGTGCAGGTGGGGGTCGCCATTTTAACCCTGTTCGACTGTCTCAAAGGAAAAACACTGAGACTCATCACTAAGCGAGTGCTAAACATATTCTTTAGGGTCCTGCTGTGAGCTAATCCTCTTGATCCCATCAGGCCTAATCCACACAACTAGTGCAGATGTGCTCCTCCCCTGTTAAAGCAGGACGCTTACCATTAAAGGGGGCTTTAAAACAACTTGACAGGTCCCTGATATTTATCTTTTTATATATGTATTATATATATATATAAAGCCTTTTTATTCTAACCTCTTTTTGACCGGGAAACTATTTCATCATTATAACATTATAAACCTGAACATGTGGCGTGCATGGGACGAATATCACTAATAAAAATGCACAACAACAACAAAACTTCATTCTTATAATAAGCAATATGAGCCAGTTCAGACCAAAAAAAAAAAAAACGAATAAAAACCCTCAACAAAACACGCTGTTCTTGTGCCAGGTTTACTCTTGTGCCAAATTCTGCGAACGCACAAAGCCTTTTGTGACAGTCAGGACGTAAATGCATGCATATGCATAACGGAAAGCATAACGAAATTGGCAACAGGGTTGAAAAGGATTCACAAATAATAAATAAATAATAATAATAAAAATACAAAATAAAAAAAGCTGGAAGATTCTTTCAAAAACACAAACAACTGCGCTAAATGCTAATGCCGTCGCCATTGAAAGCACACCCATTAGATAGAGTTCCAATTCCAGCTACTGCCAGATTTGCCTTACTGTTGGTGGGAGATCAGGATATGTTCAATGCCTTTCATAAAAGGAGCTCGAAAGGCTCGGTAAAATAAAAAAAAAAAAAGAAAAAGTAACCGAAATATAGATTGTGTTCACATCCAGTCATAGCCAGACTTGGTGCTAAACTTAAAGGGAATAAATAACTTTCAAGAAAACCAAATTTACAACCTAAAGGTGTGGGTTTTAAAGTTTTCCAAGCATTCTAAACCAATGTTTACATCATAAAAATGACTTAAAATATGAGTCTACCTTGGCAATAGTTTATAGTATTGTGGAGCCACTTAATAAGCCAAATTAAATCCTTGCAATGATGTTTCCTTTGAAATCTAAAGTTAGGAAACGCTCTTTGAGCAATTTCCCTGCCGTACTACACCACGCTATAAATGTTAACGTCGTTTTTTTGGCGCTGCTCAGGAGCTACACAAGGTTTACCTGGAGATATCTCTTGTAAAAACATCTGTGTTAAGAAAATAAAGCAGATCTGCAACAAATAGTGCACACAAAGGGCACTTTATGAACCCTTAAACCCATAAAGAAGCATTTTCCCCAGTACAAAAGGAACATTCAATGCTTATTAAATGCCGACCAGAAAGCCTTATTTATCTAATCAACCTATTGAAAACAAGACGTCCTTCTTCTAACAAGACTGCTTCCAAAACCCATTTAGGAGTCCAAGTTGCTTTTAATTGTCCAACGAGCCCTTTGAAAATTCAGGTTATGGCATTTTAAAGGTTAGGTTTTGCACAAAACATCCATTATTAGGGACATTTGTAACTTTTACAAGCTTTCAATTCTCCAACTTTGGAAAGGTTTCGAGGGTCCCCGGAACATTTTACACAATGTTCTCACTCCGCACAGCCGAAAAGATCTAATAGGTCTAATAGAATTCTTTCTCACCCAAAATCACGTCCGGTTCGAAGTGGGTTAAAGCACACGATGTATCGTAAACTTTAAAAGTGTGTTTGTTTTTTTTTTTTTTTTTTTTTTTTTTTACAAAAAAAAATAAGATCACCATGCCATTAACAAGGTGGCCATCTTGGTTAGGTTCATTTCCTTATATATTCTCTGGTGTTGCTCCGCCTCTTTGTTCCCGCCTCCCAAAGTTGCAGGTCAAAATAATAAATAATATGAAGTGTCATTTTTTTTATTTCATCTTCATGTAGAAAAACGCATTCAAAGTGCCAAAAAAAAATGCATAAAATAAATAAATAAATAAAATGACAAGACACTTTCCTTTCTGATTTAATGTCTCTAGACGAGGACCTGCCTTTAGCAAAACACGGATCTCCACGAATGTGCTTTCAGAAGGCAATCCTGGTTTATGTTTAGCAAACCCGAGTCACTGATCTACACCCGCTTCTTTGTCTTTCATTACCTTTGCCTGGTTTTTATGAGAGTAACTCTTTCCCGCTGAAACGCCGCGGTATGAGCTAACAAGTAAGAAATAGCAAACCTATACATCAAAACGTTCCGCATTACATCATATAGTGTAAGAGGATACGCAGGAGAACAACGTCTAGTCCTCGATCCTCAATCTCAGAAAATCAGTGTCAGGACTTTGGAAATGTAAAAGATTACAAATGACCCTATGACCTTAAAATGTAGTGTAACTTTTCAAAGTAACTGATTACGTACTTTTATTTGTCCACTAGGTGGCACTTTAAGTTACCATCCATTCATTCATTCATCTTCTACCGCTATATCCGATCTTCCCTCGGGTCACGGGGAGCCTGTGCCTATCCCAGGCGTCCATGGGCATTAAGGCAGGATACACCCTGGATGGAATGCCAACCCATCGCAGGGTACACACACACACACACACACACACACACACACACATTCATACACTAGGGGCATTTTTCCAAGGTGCCAATCAACCTACTGTGCATGTTTTTGGACCAAGAGGAAACCGGAGAAACCGGTAAAAAACCCTCTGAGGCACGGGGAGCACATGCAAACTCCACACACATACACATGGCCGAGACGGGAATCGAACCCGGACCCTGGCGGTGTGAGGCGAACGTGCTAACCCGCTAAGCCACCGTGCCCCACTTTAAGTTAACATTCTAAGAAAAAAAGGAATGTAACTGTTCCAATTTAACCCTATTTGTAATCTTGAACATTTTCATAAGTGACTGTAATTTAATTATACATGTTTTTTTCTCAGAATCTGTAACAAATTACTGTTACATTTATTTTGTAATTAAACTATGTAACGCCGTTACATGTAACTCGTTACTCCCCGACACTGGTGACTATATATAAAAATATATATATAAAAAAAAGTCTTACCGTTGTCTTCGACTGAGAAATGGAAGGTGTCGCTGGTGGCGTTGTCTCCATTCCGCAGGACGTAGCATATGTGCATGTCGTCGATGTCAGCTAGAGACAAGAGATAAGCGAATACATTCTCAGTTACATTTGATCGATGTAGGATCAATTGAGTCAAAGTAAGTTCTGGTTTATGTGAAAGTTGGTCATGACGTAATCAGCATTTCAAATGTACAGAAACGGCACTTGGCTAGCAAGGAAAATAGCATGACAGCGTTTTTCCACACAGGGCAAATGAATTCGATTTTAAAAGCTCGCTTGAAAGGCTGTGCGTTGTCATGCAAATACAATTCAATCTGCAAAAAAAAAAAAAAGAAAAAAAAAAGCTTAATGTATACGGCTTTTCGAGGTGAGACGCGAGTTCCATGATACGATTTTAATTTATCGAAGAGAAAATATGAGACTCTAAAACCCTGACACGTTCATTGCTTCCCAAATGACAGGGTCCATAAAGAACGGGCAGGCTCCAGCTGGTTCAAAAGCCTTTAGCAATCTTTTTCTTTTTTTTCTTTTTTAGTTTTTCATGAAGTGAAAGTTTGGACCCTGGGCATTTTTGAAAGGGGGTGGGGGGTGGAAGGGGGGGGAGAAAAAGTGTTGCATTTACGGCTCAGGTCATCTTTAATATTTGATGGGGAAAACAGTTTCTCTAAAGGGGAATGCTTATAAAAATGTAAGCCTAGCGTTTCCTAATACCCACAAGGGAGCAGCGCGTTTATTTATTGTGGCTTCCTACTCGGGGTGAGATGCCCTTAAAATATTAAAAGAAAATACTGAGGAGAAAGAGATGTAGTAGTGCTGGTGGCTCAATTATCTTTTCCTGGATGGCTTTTATTCTTTTTTTTTTCTTTTTATATTCCTTTGTTTATGTAGACGTCTGATTGGCGTGACTGGGCCTTGGACTAAAGCTCATTATATCCCCTTAGGGGTCATTTAATAACAGGATTTGGCTGGAATCATACAGAAATTCAGAAAATGGCATTTTCAAAGCGCTCAAGCAAAAAAAAAAAAAAGAAAAAAAAGAATAAGCCAATGATGACTATTATCTCGTTTTCATTTTACGCCTCGGTTTAAAGTATAGCACATCGATTCATCATTTATTCATTCTCAGTGAAGGCCAAAAAAAATTGGGCGCGAGGCACGATAGCGCATTTCTTATGCAAATTAAACCATTGAGCTTTGCCCCCACACATACAATAGTGTATATATGAGAAGTTGATTGTTTTACACATGCTGTAAAATGCATTTATTTCTGTTATATACAGATTTTTGCATGTGATCCCACCAGATCCCACTGGGCAATATAAATATATAAATATAAATATATATATATATATATATATATATATAGATATATATATATATATATATATATATATATATATATATATATATATATATATATATATATATATATATATAATATATATATATATATATAGGGGCACGGTGGCGTAGTGGTTAGCACACGTTTCGCCTCACACCACCAGGATCCGGGTTCGATTCCCATCTCGGCCATGTGTGTGTGGAGTTTGCATGTTGCCTCAGGGGTTTTTTCTCCGGGTTCTCTGGTTTCCCCCGGTCCAAAAACATGCACGGTAGGTTGATTGGCACCTTGGAAAATTGTCCCTAGTGTATGAATGTGTGTGTGAATGTGAGTGTGTGTGTCCTGCGATGGGTTGGCATTCCATCCAGGGTGTATCCTGCCTTAATGCCCATAGACGCCTGAGATAGACACAGACTCCCCGTGACCCGAGGGAAGATCGGATAATCGTGGATAAGCGGTAGAAGATGAATGACTGAATGAATGATTTTTTTTGGCATGGTTGTTGATACCAAGCAGTCTGGGTTGAATATTCCATATCCTGCTCATCTCTCTGATGACTTTTCACACACATCACTCTCTAGATTTCATACAGGATGGTCCAGAAAAGGAAAGGAAAAAAAACCTGGGAGGAAAATGGACCAGCTTTGCTTACAGGATGCCTATAGAAACTCAACTAAGCACCTATTCCAGCCAGGGTGTGCAGAAATATAGTGCAGAAACTCTATAAAGCCTCAGGTGTATGAGTGGCTACACTCTTGTCAGCTAAAAATAAGAATCATGGGAACGAGCTCAAGCGAATTGGACAGCTAAAGGATGGGAACAAAAGCAAGGTGGGTTATTTTCTAGACTTCAGCTGAAGGTGTCATCGTTTGATGTTGCAGCCCATAGACCTCAGCGTTATGTTTTGTATATTGTGAAAGAGTTTCTGCTCACCACAGTTTTAAAGCGCTTACACGTGGCGCTATATATTTCACAGCTCTAACTAATTTGGCCATTTTTTGTTTTTTTCTTGAAACTCCCTTATCAGCAAAGTTGCTTACTCAGTGTTTTTTCAGTTTTTCGACCCATTCTAAAAAAGACTCATAGGGTGTTATATGTTATGTTATGCATAAAAGGTATCTGAATTGCTTAAAAAGCAGGGCATCTGGCACTTTATCCGATCTTCCCTCGGGTCACGGGGAGTCTGTGCCTATCTCAGGCGTCTATGGGCATTAAGGCAGGATACACCCTGGATGGAATGCCAACCCATCGCAGGACACACACATACACACTCACATTCATACACTAGAGACAATTTTCCAAGGTGCCAATCAACCTACCGTGCATGTTTTTGGACCGGGAGGAAACCCGGAGAAAAACCCCCTGAGGCACGGGGAGAACATGCAAACTCCACAAACATGGGAATCGAACCCGGACCCTGGAGGTGTGAGGCGAATGTGCTTTCCATGCACCATGCAGCTTGTAAAGTCTTATTAATTGAAACTCATGACTGGAATCGGCATGATTTTATTTCTTTTTTTTCACTTTATCCTGGTGTTGCGTGATTGGATAAAATTGCATGTTAATGATCACATGTTCTTTTTGAAATGCATAGTAAGAATGACCCCCGAAAAGGAGGACTACCAATCAAGCAATCCAATCTTCGAAGAGGTGTTATTAAAAAAAAAAAAAGGATGAACATGGCATTTTGGTTATAACGGATGGCCCGATGTCCGATTTCACATATACATGCATGTTAATTACACTATAAATGCCTATAAATAAACATGTGATTTGATTAAAAAATGTTAATGTGTGTGAATAAATAAAACCCTCTATGTGACAGATTTAAGTTTCACTTTTCCATAATCTGTGACACAGGGGCATCGGGAATTTAATGGGCAAATAAGGGTTAGAGAATTAAAAACCTTGGAAATAATTTATTTAAGGTACATTTAGAACAGATAAGAATGTGATCAAATTGCGATTAATCCCGGGTTAAGTCACGATTATGTGATTAATCACGACAAATAAGGACGCTTAATCCAAACTTTCCACACGGATGGTATTATGTGGCATCATGGTGGATTTTGGTGATTTGGTAAATCAGTGAAAGAAATGATTATTGCTATTCAAATAATATTCTGTTACGTTTATTATTATATATTATTATTATTTATTATTATTATTATTATTATTATTATTATTATTATTATTATTATTATTATATTTTTTATTATTATATTATTATTTTTATTATTATTATTATTATTATTATTATTATTATTATTATTATTATTATTATTATTTTCTATACCTGAATAAAGAAAGGATGATGTGGAAAAAAATATGTGCTGCATTGAAGGTTTTAATTTCACCCCTCACCTCTTTTATGTTAACATATTTAACTTATTTATTTATTTGATTATAATTTAAAACCATGGTTCAGATTGCATGTAATAAAATTAGTGCTGTAAAAATTTTGAATGTTAAAAGTTCAATAAGAACTAAGTTTAATCATATATAGATATATATATATATATATAATATATATATATATATATATATATATATTATTTTATATATCAAACAATTAAATATATATATTAAACAATTTTTTTTAAAAGTATTTTATCTATATACTATATATATATATATATATATATATATATATATATATATATATATATATATATAATATAATCACCACCATAACACAAATTAATCACCATACCCACAAGATACATAATACATTTTGTAATATAAGAATCCTTTTACCTTGAGTGAAGGTGGTAATGGTGGCGTTTCCCTTGCCCAGGTCAATGAGGTAACCATGTTCCAAGCCTACATTAACTCGAAATGTTACAGCTCCATGCAGACTGTCTCTGTCCTCAGCTTTCAGCGCTTTACTGGTGATCACGAATCCAAGAAGACCATTGGGCAGCATTTTCAAAGTCGTCCCACCCCTGTTTGCGACAATCTGCGGAATGCCATTGTCCACTGAAAGAATTGTGATTTTCATCAACTGTGGTTTGCGAGTTTCAAAAACCGTATCGGGAAAGACGTAAAAGTCGGAATGAGTGCCATCGGTGACAGTAAAGGAAAAGCTGTCGGAAGCCGACTCGGTCCCATCGTGCTTGTAGCTGATCAAGTTCTCGTTGAGATCCTGCTTGGTGAAGGACGTGACGGTCCGGGTGCCGTTGAACACCAGCTTTCCGTGAACAGGCACCTGGGTGACGGTGAATTTTAGGAGCCTGTCGACGGTGTCGCGGTCCTCGACGGTCAACTCGAACGGCGTGATCAGCTTGCTCTTCCCTTCGTTAACGACCAGCCCGTGAATTGTGACCACGGGCTTTTTGTTGTCGACGTCCGATATGGAAATGCGGAACGTGCGAAACACGGGGTTGTAACCGTCGGTCACTTCAAACTCGAAGCTGTCCATTTTGACCTCGTCATCAGAGGTGTGGATGTAATAGACTTTATTTCCAGCCAGCTGGAGCTGGGTGAAGGAGCTGATAGGCATGCCTGGTGTGTCCGTGCACTCTAGGTGACCTCTCACCGGAGCTCGAGTGATGGTGAAGACTAAGTGCTCGTCTGGACTGTTGAGGTCGCTGGTGCTCAGCAAGTCTGTGGTTAGGGTCACTCTACCGCCTTCTTTAAGAGAAACCCCTTTGCTGATAACTTCGGGAAACACCATGTCTATTCCGCCGACCGTCACGTAGAAGTACCTGTCGATCAAGGGATTGATGCCGTCGGTGACGTCGAATTTGATAAGGTCGCGTATTCCTTCCTGTCCGTTATGGACATACGTGATCAGGTTTCCGTCGACGTCGCTTTGAGTGAAATTCATTCCGACGGTTATGTTTTGGAGCGTCCCAAAAGGCGTCCTCTTTTGCAGAATGCCCTGGTTGGGACCATACCGGATCACATAAGTCAGGGTGCTGTCGTTCGTATCGAGATCTGTGGCTTTTAAAAGTTTGTTGGTGATGTCTTTGATCTCACCGATCTCGATTTCAAGTCCGTCATTGACGGCCATCCTTGGGGTTTCATCATCCACCGGGATGACCATGATAATGACCGTCTTTTCCACGGTGAATTTGCCGTCGGTGAGAAGAACTTCGAAAGTGTCTTCTGTGGTTTCCGAATCGTCGTGCTCGTAAACAATACTAGAGGCCTCTCGGATCTGGTCGAGAGTAAAGTTGGTCACAGGAACAGTCCCGGTGGTTAACTGGTTTATAATGAAACCATGCTTGGGCGGTTTGGTAACTATAAAAGTCAGCTCGTCGGTGGGAACATCCGCGTCGACGCCGTTCAATATCGGGGTGTCAATCACAACATTCATGCCCTCCATCACGACGAACTCGCGCATGTGGATCTCTGGCTTTTCGTCGTTCGACGGTATGATCACGATCGGAAAGAAGTGCCTCTCGGAAAAATTGATGCCGTCCGAACACCTGAACGTGAACCTGTCCTCCACCGGCTCCACCCCTTTATGAATGCTTTGCACATAATAGATATTGTTTTGTTTTATGTCTTTAATGGTGAACGCGCTGATAGCTGTTCCCGACCTGGATTTCTCCGACCCGGGAGCAGGGGAGATGTTTTCCAAGTATCCGGATGTTGGCTGGACAATGATCGTACATAGCAGGTCGTCGTTTGGAGTGTCGATATCGGACGCGCTGATGTGCGCTATCTGGACGGCGTTTTTCTCACCCTCGATGACGCTGAACTGGTGGCCAACGAACACCTGTGGGGCCTGGCTGTCGATCGGCAGGATAGTTACGTGTACTCGGACGCCCTTGATTTTATTGCCGCCCACAGTCCACTCGTCAGACATATCAGTCAGGGTCAAATTGAAGAAGTCCTCTTTCGTCGTGAGTCCGATCTCGCCACTTGTATGTGCATACACGACCAATCCACTGATGATATCGGCTTGGGTGAAGCTGTTGGCTTGTACACCATTGACCAATATCTCCCCAACAACCGGTGGGTCCTCGACTATAAAGGTCAACCTCAGGTCGTCCGTGTCTTCGTCGCGTCCCTGAATGACGTTCGCTGTGATTTCCGTCGCTCCGTTTTCCAAGACGTCGATATAGGAGCCGATGGTACCTTCCGGAAGGCTTAAGGTTGGCGTTTCATCGTCGATGAGTTTGACATTTATCTTGACGGTAATGGTGACGACGTGGACTCCGTCGCTCACGTCGACTTGAAAGAGGTCATTTGTCGACTCGTCGCCGTTGTGAGAGTAGGTGATTCTGCCTTGGGAGAGATCGTCCAGATTGAACGACTCGCCTTTTCCGAGGTCAGCGAACGTGTACTGTATCCGGCCGTGAAAAGGCGGCTGGGTGAGCGTGAAAGAGATCTTCGCCTTGTCGGTGTCCGGGTCGGCGGTGTCGAGCTCGTTGCGTGTGATTACATGCATGCCTCGCTCCAACACGGTGAACCCTGTGTTGGTAATCTGGGGTGGTTTGTTGTCGACAGGCTGCAGGAAAATCGTAAAGACTCCGTCGACGCCGTTTCCTGACGTGTCCTCAACCGTGTAGTGGAACTGCACGACATGCGGAGTGATACCCAGCTCCAGATCGGGCGGCTTGTAGGCGATTTTATGGTGATTGATCTGCGCTTGAGTAAACTCTGTAACCTCTGAGGTTGGGTTTTCTGTCAGAACAATAGCTCCCAGAATAATGGGGCTGTTCTCATCTGTATCTCTCGGAGGCTGAGTAACGGTGTATTTCAAATCCCGGTCCTCAGAGTCTAAATCGGTGTAGCGTAAGAATTTCTTGCGGAAGAATGTGAGTTGATATTCGTGCACGATCAGCTGCAGGGTCGTCTCCGGGTACAGCTCAGGCGGGATGTCGTCGACGGGGAGGATTTTGATAACGAACGCGTTCTGTCCCGAGCGATTTGGCGGGTCGTTGTCGTCCTGAACTCGGAAGACGAACTGATCCATGATGGTTTGAGTGTTATGAGGTCCGATGTGTCTGTAAAACAGCTTCCCATCGGTGATGTCTTGCTGGATCCACTCCGTCACTGTTTTCTCGTACATCTCATCTTCAGAGTTGAACCTCCAGGTGGACGGGTCCTCCGGAGCGTCCGACTGACGCAGCAGCACCTCTCCGATGACTAAGAAAGGCGCCTCGAGGATAAATTTGATCGTCGAGTCTTCCGAGTCGATATCGGCCGCGCTGAGCATTAAAGGCGAGATGGGCATCATCTGGTTTTTGAACATCACCAAACCAGTGTTGGCATTGATGATCGGCGGCTCGTCGTCAGTCGGCACGATGGTTATCGGGAAAAGAAACTCCACCTCGTGTTTGCCGTCCGTCATCCGGAAAATGATGTTGTCGCTGTAGGTATCGCTGCCGTCGTGCCGGTAGATGACAGAGCCGTGCTCCAGATCCGCCACGGTGAAGTATTTACTCTTGGAGCCGATCACGGTGAGCTCGCCGTGCCGGAGTCCATCGATCACCGTCACTCGGACGTCGTGTAAATTGTCCTCGTCGCTAATCTGCAGGTTTTGCGAACTAGACAGCGACCTTGTCTGGCCCTCGTACAGCAGCTGCCCTGTGTTCCGGGTCACGACAGGAGCCAGAGTGTTCATGGGCTTGACGACGATCATGAACGCGAACGGGTCCGAGACGGCGCCCTCTGTATCTACGACGACAAACTCAATCTGGAAAATTCTCTCGCCGTCCGAGTCCTCCGACGGAGGCTTGTACGCTATTTTCAGATCCTTCAGATCGCCCTGATAGAAGGACGTAATGGGCAGGTTTCGATCGTCCGTGCTGACGATGTAACCTTCCTCGAACGACAACGGGGACGTGATGTTAAAGATCAAGTCGTCCGGGGGCGATTCCACGTCCTCGGCGGCGAGCATGTCAGGGGTTATGGCGGTCATCACAAACTGGTCAACCTCCATCATCATCATCGAGACGAAGCTTGGCTTGGGTGCGGTGTTTTCGTCCCCTTCTTTGATGCGCACCATGATTTGGAAAAACTCCTGCTTTATCACATTGCTCTCCTTGTCTTGGAGCTCCACGTACATGGGGATGTAATCCCGGTTCGGGGAACGCTGAGCGAACGTGTGCCGATACCGAATGTTCAGCCTGAGGAATTCATCGCAATCAAACATCTTACCTAATTTGGCTTCGTCGACCAGCTTTCCATACCTGGGCAAAACCCCGGTTCCGGCAAGAGAAGTCACTTTGCACTGGTACATGTTTCGGTCGTAAGTGAACTCCAGGATCTTCTTATCGATCGGGTTACTCGTTCCCAGAAGCTTTTCCACGTTCAGGGGCATGTTTTTGATCAGGATCTCCAACTGGGTGAAAATCACTTCCACCTCCATCATAAAAGGGATGATAACAGTGTCGCTTTGGGTGTCATACCTTAACTGGAGTCGGACTCTGTCTTTAGCCGGACTTCGGGATCCGAAGTGGGAGTATTTCACATCACTGGGTCCAAACTCGCACGGGAACTTTTTAGGGCTCAGATGACCCGGTTTCTGCGACAAAGGATCATTGTCCAGGACTGTGATGGTGCACTTGTCTCCCGGTCGGACCTGCAGGACTAGATCATTAATCGGGTCGATGAAGACGGATCTCCCGAATGGAACCCGGATTCCGTTGTTGGCCACCAGTATGGCATCTTCTGAGAGGTCGGACCTGTGGCCGTAAGTGAGTCCCAGGTTGTCAAAGCCCTGTGCGCTGGAGGAACTCAAATCCAGGAGTGAAAAAAGCATGATAAAAATCCACGCACTGGTTTCGGGAATGATCGGAGCCATCGTGCAGTTCAATCCGCAGGCGCTGATATACAGGGTGGGGAGATATAAAACATACAAATAAAAAGATCCACAAAACACAAGAAAAAAAAAAAGTTAAAGTAGAAAGGCGCGGTGTTGGAAAGAGCGCTCCCACGCACCCGCGGTAACGCGCACCATTCCCACGGAGCGCCTCCTGCGCTCCCGAATAAACTTCTCGCCTCGGAGAAGTGGAGTGGACAAACCACGCCCCCTTCTCCATCCATTGGCTCAGATTTTTACGGCGGAATGCGCGATCTGACTTGGGATTGGACATCGGGTCTGTCACTGACATAGTGGGCGGGACAAGTTTTATTCATAATGAGAAGGCACGTTGTAACTCTGGTATTATTAAAAAGTGTTTTATTTATTATAATGCGATCTGTGTGTTGTGTGTGTGTGTGTGTGTGTGTGTGTGTGTGTGTGTGTGTGTGTGTGTGTGTGTGTGTGTGTGTGTGTAAAAGAAACATAATTATATAATATAACAATATGATAATTATCATTAGCTATTGTTTTCATTATAAAGATTTTCTACAAAAATAAAATAAAATAATAATAAAAATTTATTGAATTATAGTTTCATTGTTATATATCAAATCACTTATATTTATGAACATTTGAAATAGTATGAACTTATTAATGTACGCGTTTAAATATATTAAATATAATTAAACATTAAAAATTGTTTAAATAAAATATTTGAATGTTGTAATTAAACACGATTAATAAAAATATTACTTCGCCTATACATGTGTGTGCAATTCAACCTGATCACGTAAGGAATATAATACAAGAGGGGTAAAATAGTTCATTTATGGCTCAACATAAAGGTTTTTATACTATTTAAATGACATATATCATTATTTTCCTTTACAATATACGTATCTATTTATTTTATATTTCTTTCTTTCTTTTTGCATTTCATGCACTGCTCACTGTTGCAGCTCCCTCTAGTGGCTGATCTTGAAATGCTCCCTTCTCCTGTAATTTAAAGTGTTTACGTTACATAATTTTTTTTTTTTTTTTTTACATATTCCTGATATTACATATGCTTAGTTGGTGGTTTTATCCATCTGTGTTTGCAGCATTTCATTATATTTTTTATTTTTACACCAAGAATCATTAAAAGCACTGTGTATGTGAGTTCTGGAGTGATGAAGGTTACTGACTATTCCTTCATCTGTTTAAAAGTATTATTATTATTATTATTATTATTATTATTATTCTTATTATTCATTCATGCATTCATTCATTCATTCATCTATCTACCGCTATATCCGATCTTCCCTCTGGTCACAGGGAGTCTGTATCTATCTCAGGCGTCTATGGGCATTAAGGCAGGATACACCCTGGATGGAATGCCAACCCATCACAGTGGCACACACACACCAACATTCACACACACATTCATACACTAGGGACAATTTTCCAAGGTGCCAATCAACCTACCGTGCATGTTTTTGGACCGGGAGGAAACCGGAGAACCTGGAGAAAAAACCCCTGAGGCACGGGGAGAACATGCAAACTCCACACACACATGGCCGAGACGGGAATCGAACCCAGACCCTGGAGGTGTGAGGCGAATGTGCTAACCACAGTGCCCCTATTACTATTATGCCCTATTATTATTATTATTATTATTATTATTAGTATTATTATTATTATTATTATTGGTAGTAATAGTACTTGTAGTGTTTTAACAACAATCTCTGTTATTCTCCCCATTCTACTGCATTCACTAAGTCTTCCCAACACATCACATCCACATCCAAGTAAACCTGGAGTCAGTACAGTGCTCTGCATATGTGATGCGTTTTTATTGACTGATCAGCCATGCAATAAGTGACAGCGTTGTTTATAGACTGCGGACTGTCAAGTGAATTTCATGAATAAATCATGCACACTTTGTTAGATCCGAGCCTTGTGAGAAAATCCTATTTATATATTTGCTCTGCAAGCTCAGTGCTTTATGAGTGATAAAATGCCCATAATGCCTGCTGTCACATGTAATGAAGTGTGACAGCGATCCGATACATAGTTTTATAACGTCGTGAAAGTGCAAGAGACTGCGAATTCAAATAGTCTCCGATGTTCCAGGGTTTCTTCCAATTTACATTAAATACATTACTAAATAATTAGGTAATAAAATGCAGAAATGGCATGGCAGATATCATTTCACACTGAGAGCAGGCAAATCAGGTTGGGCGCTGGGGAGATTAAGCACTGGTCAAAAGTTTCCAGAAGTTTTCAACTATAAAGAAAACACATTATTTGGTGTAATCGTGAGCCATACGACAACACGACACAACAACACAACATCATCCATGTCACATTTTTGCTAGGACAGCTTCAATCCTGTGGTATATGAGTGTCATGTTTGTATTAGCAGTTACCAGCAAAATGAAGGCTCATGTTACGAACTCTGCGAGAGGTTATGGCACCTATGTTATTATGGAATTATATATGTCAAGTCGTTTACTGATGGGAAGCATTGGGACACTCAGGCAAATGTTAGTAATGGTAATGTGAGTCCTTAATCCTGATCAAGTAGTAAAGTGTTTACGACACGTCATGACTATGTTATTAAATGACTGGCATGATGGCTTAGTGTTTCGATTCTTGTCTCGGCCATGTGTGTGTGGAGTTTGCATGTTCTCCCCGTGCCTCAGAGGGTTTTTCTCCGGGTTCTCCGCTTTCCTCCCCGGTTCAAAAACATCCACTGGTAGGTTGATTAGCACCTTGGAAAATTGTCCCTAGTGTATGAATGTGTGTGTGATTGTGAGTGTGTGTCCTGTGATGGGTTGGCATTCCATCCAGGTGTGTATCCTGCCTTAATGCCCATAGACGCTTGAGATAGGCACAGGCTCCCCGTGACCCGAGGGAAGATCGGATATAGCGGTAGAAGATGAATGAATGAATGCATAATAGTGCATTAAATAATGTGCATATATACATATCCTATACAGTCCTGTTATACACCTCTAAAGCAAACGACTTAAGATCTTCCACTCCAATCCATGTAAAGCATATCTTCATGAAGTTACCCTTGTTCTCAGAGGCCAGCATCACGCTACTTTTGTCATACTGTAATGATTGTACTGATTGGCATGGTAAAGGAAACCTTATATTTTTATGTCTCTTTAAGAGGTTTTATTCTGTCTTTAAAATTCTTGTGAACGAGTCTTTGCTATAGAAACAAAAGTGTCAAACAAGTGCATTGATATATAAATGGTATGGCTGGAGTTGGTGACTAATTAAAGAACCCAAACACGATGACTATAAAACATAACATTTCGGTTGTTGTTTCGGCTTCCCCCATTAGGGGGCGCCACATAAGACGGTCTGCATTTTAGATTTGGCGCATGTTTTTACGCTGGATTTCCCTTCCTAAACGCAACCCTCACCCTAATATTCGAGCTTCCCTTCCTATTGGCTGGGGCCGACTGAGCAATTAAGGGTTAAGGGCCTTGCCCAAGGACCCATCTTTCAAGCCAAGAACCCAATGCCCTGATCTACCACGTCCCCTATCTTAACTACTGTACACTTTGACGGGAAAAAAAAACCCAAACTCAGATATTGAAAGCTCCTGGCCTATGACATTCTAATCATGTTCCACAGTAATAAATATTCCCGACCCAGCAGCTTTAGTGTGCCACGATATTTCATCGATCATCCAGTGCTGTCAGCGCTTCGTGTGGATTCGATGCGAGTAGATTAGGACTGGATTAGCGCCGGGTGAGTTATGAGCCCCTTGTGTACTCTTCAGATTTATTGCTATAACTTCATATCTACATTTCCATCCGAGTCACGACTCTCGAGCTTAATCTCTATAGTGAGGATTAGAAAGCATTCCTGAAACATGCTGACGCCCCGGTGCTCTCCGCCAGCCTGAGAACCCGTTTGTATTTCTCTTTCTTTTTACATCGCGAATAATGATTATTTCACGCCACAGAATTACCACGAGATGCTTGTATAAGCCGTGTTTAAAAAGAGGGGGTGAGATCGTTATTGTGGGAAGACAAGCACCAGGTAATGAAATCTTCTAGAAATCCCTAAAGGCTCCCCGGATCCATTCCCGACTTCCTGGACATTCCCGAAATAAACGGATCTTTCACAAAGGTGTTTACTTTGAATCTTTGAATTTGTCTCTTTACTTTACTTTACAGGACCATGTTTGTAGCATAGAATAGTCAATTTCATTTGCAGATGCAGCTTTGCAATACTAAATAGAATGTGAATAGAAATTCAACCATCATATATTAGTCCCTATATCCCTAATGAGCGAGCCTAGTTGTGACAGTGGCATGGATATAGAGACGTGTATGTTCAATAGGGATCCCACAGTGATCTGGGTGACACTGGATACCCATTCATTACAGTCCCATCATTGCTTGGGTTAACAACGGTTCACTGTCGGACACTTGAATGAAATGCTCACGGACATTTGGACACTTGCAAACTATGGTTCCGGATAACAGAATGTGTATGCTGACCCGCCATGATTTTAAGAGATTAATCTCCCACGGCTACCTGCATTACCGCCATAAATAAACAACATTTGTAGCACCCAACCAGTGTAGCAAACTATGGTTCCGGACTTTAACAGAATTTTTAAACACAAAATGCAGTTTTTAAAGAATGTGCCATGTTTGTTTTTTTTTTTTTTTTTTTTTATTATTTATAAAAAAAACTATTTGACCCCAAACTTCCACTTTATTCTTTGCTCTGTGTGACAAAATTGTAATATTGTGACCCGCCATGACTACTTTAAATTTAGAGATTAACAGAAAATAACTGTGATAAAAAATAAAGACTTTTTTATTGAGTTTTAAAATGTTTCTGCCACACCCAGTTTTTTCCTGATTTAAATGCCAAGGTTTCAATCAAGAAATCACTTAAACAGAAAGCTACCTGACACAGAGAAGTCAAAAGAAGACCAAAAGCACCTCAAAAGCTAGCAGACATCATCCAAAGCCAAGATCCAAAGAAATTCAGGAAGAAATGAGAACAAAACAAAAGTAATTGAGATCCATCAGTCTGGTAAAGGTTATAAAGCCATTTCTAACTTTGGGACTTTCCAGCGAACACAGTGAGAGCCATTATCCACAAATGGCAAAAACATGGAACAGTGGTGAACCTTCCCAGGAGTGGCCGCCCAAAATTACCCCAAGAGCGCCCCCCAGGACAACAATTAACATCCTGAGAGGTCACAAAAGATCCCAGGGCAACATCCAAAGAACTGCAGGCCTCACTTACTTACCTCAATTAAAGGTCAGTGTTCACGACTCCATCATAAGAAAGAGACTGGGCAAAAACGGCTGCATGGCAGAGTTCCAAGACGCAAAAACTATTAAGCAAATGAACATTAAGGCTCGTCTTAATTTTGCTAAAAAAAACATCTCAATCGGCCTCCCAAGAATTTGGAAGGAAAATATCTTGTGGACTGACGAGACAAAAGAACTTTCATGGAACTTTTTGGAAGTCCCGATCTGGCGTAAAAAACCAGCATTAAGCAAAAAGAACATTCAAATAAACTCGCTGCTAAAAAACATCTAAAAGACAAAGATTGGGTCTGACAGAGACAAAAAATGTTTGATTGCAAAAAACAAGTTCCAAATGATCTGTGCCTGCTTCTTAAGGGTAAGGGTGGCCCACAACCAGTTATTAGGTGCAGGGGCAATTACTTTTTCACACAGGGCTATGTGGGTTTGGATTTTTTTCTCACTAAATAAAATAAAAACAATTCATTTAAAAACTGCATTATGTTTACTTTTGTTTATCTTGACTAAATATTAAAATGTGTTCGATGACTCAGATTAACATTTTGTGTGACAAACATGCAAAAGAATAAAAAAGTCAGGAAGGGGGCAAATAGTTTTGTAGTACAATATATTCAAATATATATATATAGTTTCAAAGTCATATATTCTTATATATATATATCTATATACTGTATATCAGAATATACATATATATATACTATATATATATATATATATATATGTATATATAGGTATATAAAGGATGACAAGAGAAACGTGTGAAGGATTAGTCACAAATATACATAATACATAATACCTTTTATGCATATGGACCAATACGAATTTGTACACTGTATATTACCATCCGTATACTGCCGTGTGCCTTTAACTTTGTGTGCATTGTCCATACATTCATACATTCATTCTTCTACCGCTTTATCCGATTTTCCCTCGGGTCACGGGGAGTCTGTGCCTATCTCAGGAGTCTATGGGCATTAAGGCAGGATACACCCTGGATGGAATGCCAACCCATCGCAGGGCACACATACACACTCACATTCAAACACATTCACACACTAGGGACAATTTTCCAAGGTGCCAATCAACCTACCGTGCATGTTTTTGGACCGGGGGGAAAACCGGAGAACCCGGAGGAACCCCCCAGAGGCACGGGGAGAATATGCAAACTCCACACACACATGGCTGAGAGGGGAATCGAACCCGGACGCTGGCGGACGTGCTAACCACTAAGCCACCGTGTCCCCTCATTGTCCATACAATGTATATAATATAATTGAATGAAAACAGAAGTGTTTGCACGAGGGCCCGACTGTATGCAAATCGGATTCTGAATTCTACAGTGTTCTCCATCTGTAATAACCACAAAGGTCAGTGCATGTCATCGCCTCTCCTGCGCCTGACTTTCCCCCTGAATGCCGCTCCTCATTATTTCGCCATGCTCCAGCTGTCATTATTCCTTTCCACTGCAACAATTGCTGAGCTTATCAGCTCTATTTTCTGCTCCTGATTTTCTCTGTAGTTACACCACACTCACCACATGCCTCTGATCACCATTGGGCTATTTTAGTCTCATTACTTCAGCGTGCAGACATCAATGGAGCCACTGTCCTCTCGAGTCACCCCGAGGGAGACCTTACAGCCAAACCCATGTCAAAACAATTTTGATTGTAGGCGGCTTTGGCTAGCCGAGGTATGCATTTACAGTACACATGGGCTCCCAAAGCAAACAATGTATAGCTGAAAATGTGAAATGTGAGAACACAACACAGAGAAGTTGCTGGGAAGCAATGAGAAGCATGAGAAAGATTTCCAATAGTCATAAGACAGTGAAGTAATATTATCCCTAGTCAAATCATTACTCTTGTCAAGTTTTTAGCAAATTATGTGCATTTTTAAGACCTTCAGTGTTTTAATTCTACACATATTTCCGCTGTAATCATTCATTCATTCATTCATCTTCTACCGCTATATCCGATTATACCTCGGGTCACGGGGAGTCTGTGTCTATCTCAGGCGTCTATGGGCATTAAAGCAGGATAAACCCTGGATGGAATGCCAACCCATCACAGGACACACACACTCACATTCACACACACACACACATTCACACACACACACACACACACACACACACACATTCATACACTAGGGACAATTTTCCAAGGTGCCAATCAACCTACCGTGCATGTTTTTGGACCGGGAGGAAACCAGAGAACCACGGAGAAAAACCCACTGAGGCACGGGGAGAACATGCAAACTCCACACACACATGGCGGAGGCGGGAATGGAACCCCGACCCTGGAGGTGTGAGGCGAACGTGCTAACCACTAAGCCATCGTGCCTCCCTGCTGTAATTAGTTCTAGTTATTTTATTTTATAGTTTATGTTTTTTTTTTAGTTTTCATCATGTACAATCCTGTGTTTGTGGTAACTGGTAAACAAATTGTCCCAATACTTTTGTCCATTGTGTAATAGAGTTGTTTTGGATTTGCATTCTTTAGTGCATTTACACGCAAACCACACAACAAACATTAAGACACACTCTTGCAAAAGTACTGGGACACCTTAGGAAAACGTTTTCTTAAGGAAATATGTTTTTCTCAGATATCGCAAAACCGTTTATACAATCTTGAACACAAATTTGTAAGCAAGATTGTATAGAATTATAGAAAGTTTATTATAGTTTAGTTTCGTATTGTATAGAAAATTTAGATTGTTTTTTCCTTTGTTTAAAGTAGGAGACCCAAACCTGGTCCAAACCTGTATAAACCAACCAAATAATTAATATTGGGACTTTAATCTTTATATATATATATATATATATATATATATATATATATATATATATATATATATATATATATATATATATATATATCATTTGGAGAGGAAGATTTCCTGCAATAGCGCTATATAAGGTACGATAAGATAAGATAAGGTGAGATAAGATTAACCTCAGTGGGGAAATTGTAATGTTATGGCAGCCTGAGTGTAAATATATATTTAAAAAAAAATAATAAATTATAATAAAGAAAAATGTACACCTTCTAAACACAAAAAATAAGACATAAAAATAAAAAGCATTAGACAAATATAAACAAATAATATTGCACATATTGAACTGCACAGAAACGTGAGTGTAGATCTTATTGCACAGTTAAAGAAACAGAATTAACAGTAGTATTGTGGAAGAAAAGATCTTCTGTAGCGCAGTCCGTCACTGAAGATGCTGCTCAGAGATGAAACTGTCTCAGGCAGCGGATGAGATTCGTTCTCCAGCAATAATGAAAGTTTACCTATCTTCCCTTCTCTTCTGGGGAATCCCCAGAACTGAGCTGGCCTTCCTTATCAAGATAACTCATTCCCCAAGAGATGCCTTAAAGCACTGAAGTGTAGCACTTTCCCCTAGTTTCCTCCAAAATAAAGCAAGCTACATGCTTTTCCTTGACGCCCTTTTATAATTCTGTATTTATGCTTATCAATCCTGAAGGTTAGCTGCAGATCCATCATGGCCAAGAGCACAATACGGAACAATCAATGTGAATTAAAGGTGGCTAAATGAGAAATAGTGGCCTTGGGAGGAAAAATATTCTTATCATTTGACCATTGTATATTTGTATGAAACTGTATTCCAACACACCTTCAGAAATAACTAGTTATAGAAGATTTAGTAAAAGTCCGCAAGTTTAGAGAATATTAAGAAAGTGAATATGAGTGAAAGGCACGGTGGCTTAGCACGTTCGCCTCACACCGCCAGGGTCCGGGTTCGATTCCCGTTTCGGCCATGTGTGTGTGGAGTTTGCATGTTCTCCCTCAGGGGTTTTTTCTCCTGTTTCCCCCTAGTCCAAAAAAAAAACACCTTGGAAAATTGTGTGCCCTGTGCATCTTGGCATTGCATCCAGGGTGTTTCCTGCCTTAATGCCGATAGACGCCTGAGATAGGCACAGACTCCCCGTGACCCGAGGGAAGATCGGATATAGGGGTAGAAGATGAATGAATGAATATCAGTGACATTTTCATCATCTTACACTTATCTCATGTATACAACTGAGCAAGCAATGGTTAAACACCCTCATTCAAGAGCCCACTAATGGTTGCTTACAATATGTTTAATTTTAACCAGCTATATATATATATATATATATATATATATATATATATATATATATATATATATATATATATATATATATATATATATATATATATATATAGTATATATATAGATAGATAGATATATATATACAGTGTTGGGTAGTAAATATTTACATGCATTACATAATTTAATTACAAAATAAATGTTACAGTAACTCATTACAGTTACCGAGAATTTTTTTTCTTTTTTTCTTGTCCACCTAGTGGACAAATTACAGTAATGCAAAAGTTATCAAATGTACTTTACTTTTATAAAGTCACTTGAAAAGTTACACTACTCATTACATTTTGTAATATAAATTTATATATATATATTGGTTGACTGCTCACCTCCCACCTCCCAGCCAATCAGATTTCCACCCTTTTTTTTTTTAATAACTATTAAACACCAGGAAGACTCTTAAAAAGGCTTTTTTTGTTTTAGAGATGCTTTGACCCAGTCCTCTACCCATCACAATTCGGTCCTTGTCAAAGCGCTCAGCTCATTCTTGCCTATTTTTATTTTTTCTGCTTCCGACGCATCAACTTTGTGAACTGTCTGTTCATTTGCTGCCTCGTATATCCCACCCCTTGACAGCTACCATTATAATGAGATAATCGACGCTATTCACATCACCTGTCAGAGCTTTTAATGGTCTGGCTGGTCAGCGTAAATCTCTTATTTAACACTCGGCAATAAAGCAGATAAAACTATAAAACTGCAAGTTTGAAAGATAATAAAGACCGAAATGTCAAAGTTGTATTTCACTTCCACATCTTACTTCAGATTTGACATTAAATGCTTCCGTTCATCAAAAACAAAATGCTGAAGAAGAATGAAAAAATAATGGTAAATCCATTCTCTGGGCTTCAAACTCTCCATTTCCTTTGTATCTGTCTTTTTTTCCGGTCAATAGAAATGGCTGTGAGTTTTTAACTTTTCTTTTCCGGATCCTGAATGTCACTATAGTTACGCAGCGTCCTGCGTTTGAATCACGTCAGAGGCGTGAACACTCTGTTATGTTTTTAAAGCCACTGACGAATCACAACTTAGGAAAATCATTTAAACATAGCAAAGTTGTGTTTGGTGAGGAGTGGTTTCAATTCATAGGAGTCTCCACTGTGTAGCAGTCAGAGGTCAAATAAAAATTAAATAAAGAAATAAAAATGTATAGCTGCTATAATGTACATGATTAAAGACATTTAAATGTTTCAATAAGTTAATTAAGTATAAACCTCTTTGGTATATATATATATATATATATATATATATATATATATATATATATATATATATATATATATATATATATGAAATATATATATAATAATAATTGTCATTGGTTTGAATTTATTATATAAACATAGTTACAAATATTTTAGTAACTGTGTTTTGGTTTTGCATTACACCATGGCTGATCTTTTTTCCAATGGTATATATGGAAATGGAGAGGAGATTAGATATATATATATATATATATATATATATATATATATATATATATATATATATATATATATCATAGGAAAATCAAAATGTAATAAGAATTGTAACTTTTCAATTACTTCATAAAAAATACTTTCATTTGTCTAGGTGGCACTTTAAGTTGACATTTTAAGAAAACAAAGTTTAAAACTCTCAAAAAACGTTATATTATACATGAAAATGTTCAGATGTAACCCTATTTGTAATCTTTAACATTTTCATAAGTAACTGTAATTTAACGAGACATTAATTACAATTTTTTTCTAAGTAACTGTAACGAATTACTGTTCTATTTCTTTTATTATTAAATTACATGACACTGTTACAGCAGGGAGCGTGCTTAGTGGTTAGCACGTTCGCCTCACAGACGCCAGGGTCCGGGTTCGATTCCCGTCTCGGCCGATGTGTGTGTGTGGAGTTTTGCATGTTCTCCCCGTGCCTCAGGGGGTTTTTCTCCGGGTTCTTCCGGTTTCCCCCCGGTCCAAAAACATGCATGGTAGGTTGATTGGCACCTTGGAAAATTGTCCCTAGTGTATGAATGTGTGTGAATGTGAGAGAGTGTTTATGTCTTGCGATGGGTTGGCATTCCATCCAGTGTGTATCCTGCCTTAATGCCCATAGACGCCTGAGATAGGCACAGGCTCCCCGTGACCCGAGGGAAGATCGGATAAAGCGGTGGTGATACCCACAAGGATGTAACACTGGTCATTATTGTCCAGTACTGGTCTACATTGCCCTTATATGTGGTCTCTTCCGCGGGCTTTTAGTTCTGTTATACAACATTGTGAGCTGATGCAGTACACAGTGAAATGAGACAACGTTTCTCCAGGACCCTGGTGCTACACAAAACAACATATAACACAAACACAACAACACAACGCTGAGGACGAGACTAAGTTTGTCCTAGCTACATAAAGTGCATCGTGTGTAACCTGGTGCAAACAGCGCAAAAGACAGACACAAGACTGTGTTCACAACACAAGACAGTGCATAACAAACAACTAACACAATATAATAAAATAAAAAATACAACAACAACAACAACCTAGTGCAAAGTATTCCAAAGTATTCCAATTTGGCTGGTGTGGCAAAGGAACAATTAGAGCAGCAGTGATAAAAAGTAAATGTGCAAAATGTGCATGTAAACAGTAACACTGTCAGTGAGAGCAGTGTGTACAATACACATGTAAAGGCCAGTGATGAGGTAGATAAATAATAGAGCAGTGGATGGTGTGTGAGTGTACGTGTGAGTCCAGGTCCAGTTCTATGTGTTGAGAAATCTGATGGCTTGAGGGAAATAACTATTACATAATCTGGTTGTGAGAGCCCGAATGCTTCGGACCCTCTTCCCTGATGGCAATAGTGTAAAGAGTGTGTGTAAGGGGTGTGTGATGTCGTCCACAATGCTGGTAGCTTTGCGGATTCAGTGTGTGCTGTAAATGCTCGTGACAGAGGGGAGAGAGACTCCGATGATCTTTTCAGCTGTCCTCACTATCCGCTGTAGGGTCTTGCGATCCTTGACGGTGCAGTTCCCAAACCAGGCAGTGATGCAGCTGCTCAGGATGCTCTCGATGGTCCCTCTGTAGAACATGGTCAGGATGGGGGTTGGCAGATGTGCTTTCCTCAGCCTTCTCAGGAAGTAGAGACGCTGCTGGGCTTTCTTGCTGATGGAGCTGGTGTTGAGTGACCAGTTGAGCTTCTCCGTCAGATGGACACCGAGGAATTTGGTGTTCTTTATGATCTCCACGGAGGATCCATCAATGTACAATGGGGAATGGTCACTCTGTGCTTTCCTAAAGTCGACAACCATCTCTTTAGTTTTGTCCACGTTCAGAGACAGGTTGTTGGCTTTACACCAGGCTGATAGGTGTTCCACCTCCTCTCTGTATGCTGACTCGTCGTTCCTGCTGATGAGACCCACCACGGTCGTGTCATCGGCGAACTTGATGACACAGGAAACACGATATAGGATTAGGGACAAATAATATGGTCATAATAACCTCAACTCCTCTGTGAAGGTTGTTTTGACTATATTCTGGAGTTTACCTCTGGAGATTTGTAGAGATTTCTTTAGATAGATGGGTTTTAATATCAGGTACTGATGTAGGTGATGTGAGGAGTCCTGGGGTGCATTCAGCTTTCCACTTCATTCATAATCAATAGGGCTGAACACAGGAACATGTGTTACATGTGCATTTAGATTCAACAAACAGCAGTTATTCGATAATCAAAATGACAATAAAAATGAACGATTTAATGTCATTTATTTCAATTTGAGTACTGGAAAAAAAGATCTGTGGTGATTTGGTGTGTAATTAAAGTTGAAACATTAAAAAAGAGCTTCAACAGAGATCGAAAATCCTTTTATGACTGCATAAAGATTCACATTGTTTTGTTTCATTAAATATTGATAAGTTCATTTATTATTTATTGAAATAATACGCACATTCTTCACATAGGAAAGTACAGATACTCATGTTTTAAAAGTTGCCTTTCTCACTCAAGTTTAAGTTTGGGTAATGAACTAAAAAATTAGCCACATCTACGACCTGTTTTAGGGACATGCTGGTAACCCGACCTCACATCATAATATTTATTCATTCATTTATTCATCTTCTATCCCTCCGGTCGAGGGGAACATGTGCGTCTTTGGGAATCAAGGCAGGATACACCCTGTATGGAATGCCAACCCATCACAGGACACACACACTCACATTCACACACTAGGGACAATTTTCCAAGGTGCCAATCAATCTACTGTGCATGTTTTTGGTCTTTTTCGACCCGGAAAAAAAAAAAAACCCTGAGATAGGCACAGACTAAATAAAAACTCCACACGCACACACATGGTGGAGGCAGAAATCGAACCCCCCAACCCTGGAAGTGTGAGGCGAACATGCTAACCGCTAATCCACCATGCTCCCCTCCCACATCATAATAACATATCAATCATTTTGTTACCTAATAAATTAAACAAGGCTGAAAATCTGCAATATAGAGCACAGGCAGAGAAAAGATGATGATCATGTTATCAGGAATGTCTTTCAGTCATGTTTACATCTCTGACTCATCCACGTTAGCCAAACTTCTTTCTGCCTCCTGCCTTGCTAGTGGTTAGCTTGGTAGGCTACATCTGTGGTGCCAGGTAATGATAGATAAAAAAAAGCAGAACGACCAGCTGAAATCACAAAATCGAATTAAAACAAATAAAAAAAAATCTACTTAAGTAAATTAACAAAGTATTCAACTTCATTACTTTCCACCTCTGTCCTCACACAACATGCATATATGATTATTAATATGTAATTCTGGATAATTATATATTCCGGTCTGCCGTAATGTTAAAACGTCTAACAGGTGCGGTGCATAATGTTATATATTATTTGCTTGCCTCGTTATAATGACACCTGTCGAGATGTGGTATCTATATTAGGCAGAAAGTGAACAGTTGATGTGAGGGAAACGGGGAAAATGGGCAAGTCCGAGCATCTGATTGACATTAACAAGGAGCAAATTGTGAAGGCTGGACAGTTTGGTCAGAGCGAACTTATTTCTGGTTATTTGCGAGGGCTTTCCACCAAAACTGCGTGAACCTGGTGACGAGTTCATGGGATACTCATTAATCCTTGTGAGGTTTTGGTTTGACCTACTGAGGCAAAAAATTCCTGAAAAAGTTCCTGATGTAACACCTAGAATGTAGAGGTGAGCCTTAGATTTGGACCGTACAGAAGAAGATGGTCTTTTTTGATCAGTGATATCATGTGGACAGCTTAGTGAGTGTGCTGTTTACCTGGCAAAGATACGGTGCTATGGTATGGAAACACTATCGGGAAAAGGCAAGATGTCATACATAGCATGGTGCTTTTGGGAAAAATAGATGTTAGCTCAGGCTCATCAAGAGGTTAAGGGTTCAAGTCAAGGGTGCAATGTACCAGCCAGGAGCAGCTCACTCTGTCCAGGGGTGTTGTAATATGTTTTGACCCGAGTTTCCATCTCAAACATCTCAAAGAATTTCATTGTGCTGTAAAGTACAAGCGGCAAATATAAAAGTATCTTTCTATAAAAGCTCCTAAAAGGAAACATGACCGTTTCAAAATTCAATCAAAATTCCCTTCATATAAAGAGCAACAATAATAGGTAGAGATTATAATGTAGCTTATGCTATGAGTAATTAGTGCTGGCTGATATTTACATTTATAGCATTTGGCAGACGCCATTATCCAGAGCGACTGAGCAATTGAGGGTTAAGGGCCTTGCTCAAGGGTCCACTAATGGCAGCTTGGTGATGGTGGGATTTGAACCTACGATTTTCCAATCTTCTGGTCCAAAGGCCAATGACTTAACCACTGAGCTAGCACCTCCTCGATATATCAAATATTAGCGAAAATATTGCAATAATTGTGATGGCTATATCAAATTTTATACTGAATATTTCAAAGTTAAGCATACTTTCTCAGAAGAACATGCAGAACGACCAATATAACCTTATTTATTACTGCTCAAGTTTTTTAACATAAGCAAAATAGAGACGTCAAAAATGATGATGAATTTGTATCCAAAATAATGTTTTTATTATTTAAAATAGTAAATAATTCATTAATTCATTCATCTTAAACCGCTATATGCGATCGTCCCTCGTTTCACGGGGAGCCTGTGCCTATCTCATGGGCATTAAGGCAGGATACACCCTGGATGGAATGCCAACCCATCGCAGGACACACACACTCACACACACTCACATTCATACACTAGGGAAAATTTTCAAGGTGCCAATCAACCTACCGTGCATGTTTTTGGACCGGGGGAGGGAGGAAACCAGAGAACCCGGAGAAAAAAACCCCCTGAGGCACGGGGAGAACATGCAAACTCTATACACACATCGCCGAGACGGGAATCGAACCCGGACCCTGGCAGTGTGAGACAAATGTGCTAACCACTAAGCCACCGTGCACTTATAGTAAATAATACAATTATTTAATATATAAAATATTGTAAAATGTGACACTTTTATATACTATATATATATATATATATATATATATATATATATATATATATATATATATATATATATATAGCTATATATAATATATATATATATATATATATATATAATTTACATAACCCGTATTCTGTCAGGCAACACCCGCTTCAATTTCTTTATATACTTGCATTTCTCCATCCATGGCCACTAGATGGCGATGTAATGACACATGTCAAACTTCAATGCATTCCAATCAAGGTTTCTCCTTAAAAGCCTTCCACTCTCGCGGTTATCATTATTTACCAACGGTAAGAATCATAACCCTAATGCTGTTCTCTATTTTTTTATTATTATTATTTTAAAAGCCTCATTAGTGAATTTCATTTCTTATAGAGTCCAAGATCAAACACGTTCAAGTTATTCTTAGCCAGCTCCATGGGAGTAACAAGAATCTGGGAAATGGGTATGAAAGGGGATTAAAAAAAAAGAGAGAATATTTATAATAGAACTTTCAGTTCAGAAATAATGAATAATTGAAGGCAAATCTGAAGACAAAGACATGAAAAAAAGAGGGAAAAAAGAAAACGTCTCTGCTTTCAGATTATGAGCGCAACATGTTATATTTCGCTCCATTTATCCTCAGTATTTTTCCATTTATAATATTTTAAATGTTACAATATATTATACATATACATATTAATATATAATACATTCACAGCATATAATAGACATTTAGTAAATTAACTCTGGTATGGTTGATTACAAACTTAACTTTTTTGAGTTGCTAAGACACGAAAAATAATACATATAATACATATAATATATACATAATACATATTACTAAGGGGCATGGTGGTTTAGTGGTTAACACGTTCGCCTCAAACCTCCAGGGTCCGGGTTCGATTCCCGTCTCGGCCATGTGTTTGTGGAGTTTGCATGTTCTCCCCGAGCCTCAGAGGGTTTTTCTTCCGGTTCTCCGGTTTCCTCCCGGTCCAAAAACATGCACAGTAGGTTGATTCGCACCTTGGAAAAATTGTCCCTAGTGTATGAATGTGTGTGTGAGTGTGTGTGTGTGTGTCCTGCAATGGGTTGGCATTCCATCCAGGGTGTATCCTGCCTTATCCGCCTGAGATAGACACAGGCTCCCCGTGACCCGAGGGAAGATCGGATATAGCGATAGAAGATGAATGAATGAATGAATAATACATATTACATATCCATATTAAATACACTAGTAAATTACACTATTGGTCAAAATGTAATTCTCACAGCAGTGCTGCATCAGCAAATCACATATACGAATATACCTTTGGCAATACCTTTGTTTGTTTCTATGTTAACAAATAATTAGCATATATATATATATATATATGGAGGCACGGTGGCGTAGTGGTTAGCACATTCGCCTCACACCGCCAGGATCCGGGTTCGATTCCCGGCTCGGTCATGTGTGTGTGGAGTTTGCATGTTCTCCCCGTGCCTCAAGGGGTTTTTCTCCGGGTTCTCCGGTTTCCTCCCGGTCCAAAAACATGCACGGTAGGTTGATTGTCACCTTGGAAAATTGTCCCTAGTGTATGAATGTGTGTGTGAATGTGTGGGGTGTGTGTGTGTGTGCCCTGCGATGGGTTGGCATTCCATCCAGGGTGTATATCCTGCCTTAATGCCCATAGACGCCTGAGATAGGCACAGGCTCCCCGTGACCCGAGGGAAGATCGGATAATAGCGGTTAGAATGAAGAATAGAAGATGAATCGAGAATGAATGAATGAATATATATATATATATATATATATATATATATATATATATATATAGATCTATTATATATATATATATATATATACTTCAATCTTCAAAGAGAAAGCATATTTTTTTGATTCACAAATAGTTATCACGTTTGTGTGTGTGTGTGTGTGTGTGTGTGTGTTTAAAGGATGTCCTATAATGCGTCCCATTCTATAATAAGTCCCATTCAAGTCTGTATTCCCATCTCATACCCACTATTCCTGGGAAAGGCTTTGTATCCCATTCGTTTTTTCTGGGGTTGATTATTGTTTTTGATGAACGTTGTTTGCTTTCATCCCGTGACCTGATGAATATCCGTGGTAGACGCCTACAGTGTGTGTTAAGGTTGAAATTCAGCGGTGATGAGCTCCACCCGACCTCAGTGGAACTCATTTCTAAGGCCACTTTCCCCCAGTGAGCACTGCATCATTAGTGTTGATGGATCAATGTTATTACTGGAAATGCACTAAAAGGCTGCAGATTACGGCGCTTCTTCCTTTGACCATCTCTCTCTGTCTCACTCGCAAACAGCAGATTAATGCGACGCTTCGTCTTACACAGTAACAGAACTTACGCCAACGTCTTAACGTTCATGACGAAAGTGAACACAAATAACACAAAACAACACGATGCAACCCAACACAACTATTTACATTTCAAATTTACAAATCATAATTTAATGTAATGCATATTTTGGGTTAGGGGCCTTGCTCAGGGGCCCAGCAGTAACAGCATGGTGTACTGTGCATTTAGCGTCTTTGATCAGGGGCCTAGAAGTACCAGAATGGTGTACTGAATATATAAGGGCCTTACTCAGGGCCCCAGGAGTAACAGCATGGGGTACTGAATACTTAGGGGCCTTGCTCAGGGCCCCAGCAGTAACAGCATGGTATACTATGCATTTAGTGGCTTTGCTCAGGGGCCTAGCAGTAACAGCATTATGTCTTGAATATTTAAGGGCCTTGGTCGGGGGGGGCACAGAAATAATAGCTTGGTGTACTGATTTTGGGGCCTTGCTCAGGTGCCCAGTAGTAACAGAATGCTTACTGAATATTTAAGGGCCTTACTCAGGGGCCTAGCAGTAACAGCATGGTGTACTGAGCATTTTGGGGCTTTATTCAGGGGCCAAGCAGTAACAGAATGCTGTACTGAATATTTAAGGACCTTAATTAGGGCCCCACTAGTAACAGCATGGTGCACTGATCATTTTGGGGCCTTGCTCAGGGGCCCAGTAGTAACAGAATGCTGTACTGAATATTTAAGGGCCTCACTCAGGGCCCCAGCACTAACAGCATGGTGTACTGAGAATTTAAGGGCTTTATTCAGGTGTCAAGCAGTAACAGAATGCTGTACTGAATATTTAAGGACCTTACTCAGGGCCCCACTAGTAACAGCATGGTGTACTGAATATTTTAGGGCCTTGCTCAAGGGCCAAGCAGTAATAGGATTGTGTACTGAATATTTACGGGCCTTACTCAGGGCCCCAGCAGTAACAACATGGTGTACTGAGCATTTTGGGGCTTTATTCAGGGGCCAAGCAGTAAGAGAATGATGTACTGAATATTTAAGGACCTTACTCAGGGCCCCACGAGTAAAAGCATGGTGTACTAAATATTTTAGGGCCTTGCTCAGGGGCCAAGCAGTTAAGACAAATTTCTGACATTTATCTGAGAAAGAAAGATTTTTAGCTTTTTTAGCTTTCTCATTTCTTCTTTCTTTCTTTCTTCATTTCTTTCTTTCTTTCTTTCTTTCTTTCAAAAATCTCCTTTCTTTCTTTCTTTCTTTCTTTCACCTTTCTCATTTCTTTCAAATTTCTTTCTTTCTTTCAAATTTCTTTCTTTCTTTCTTTCATTCTTTCAACTTTCTCATTTCTTTCAAATTTCTTCTTTCTTTCTTTCTTTCTTTCAATTTTCTTGTCTTTCATTCTTTTTTATTTTCTCCTTTCTTTCTTTCTTTCTTTCTTTCTTTCTTTCTCTCTTTTTTTTAATTTTCTCCTGTCTCTTTCTTTCTTTCTTTCTTTCTTTCTTTATTTCTTTCTCTCTTTTTTTAAATTTTCTCCTGTCTCTCTTTCTTTCTTTAGACTATCTATCTCCATTATACTCTTACTTTCATTGTTTTCTTTTTTTCTCCATTAACTCTCTTTCTTTCTATTTTGATTAGTAAATATATTCTTAGCAAACTTGTGCTTCTGAATGAGAACAGAGATGATATTAGGAATAAACTACATTTTAGCACATAATTAATGTATTATCAGTGTACGAGAGATGATATTAATATTATTTAGGAACTCGGTACTTCGAGTTCTGCATTAGCGAAATCCCACACCAGCCCTCATGCTAATGGAGTGCTAACATCAGAAAGTCTTTGCTTATCTACTGAGTTAATTATCTTTGTCCAAAAACAGTGTTTTTGAGGGATTATTATATATATATATATATATATATATATATATATATATATATATATATATATATATATATATATATATATATTACAGCATTAGTTCACTTTCATGTGGTTTCGTGCTTGGAGAGCTTTTTATTTTTTAATGTTCAGACTTTCTTCATGTTTTTTTTTAGCAACAAGGATTTCATAACCCAGTTTCATATTTCCATATTTATCTGTAGTCGTCCGTGCTGCGGGGCTTGTCAGCGACTTCCTGTGTTCACTGCAATTTGGATAATCTAACAGGAAATGTCAGTTCAAACAGCGACTCTGGTTTCAGACAATAATGGATCAGAACATTGTGCAGAGTAAGAAGTGCTCAGCTCTTCTCACTGCTTTGCTTCTTTTCTTGTCCTTGGTGTAATGATGCAACTGAGGGACATGTACGGAACATTACAACAAACCCAAATGTGGGTTCCTCTAGACGTGTGGGTGTGTAGTGTGTGTGTAGTGTGTGTGTGGGTGTGTGTGTCAGAAAAAAAGACCAGGAAAAAAGGTTTGATATATTGTAGGAATCTGAATGAATAAATACAATGATTATAGTGTCATAAACTAGTTGCCTCAGTTTCCAGTGAAGGAACTGCAATTTTTTTAATTATACAAATTGATAGTGGCGGAAACTGTTCAAATAGTACATCTGCAATTTTAATGCGTTCATTCATTCATCTTCTACCGCTTTATCTGATCTTCCCTCGGGTCACGGGGAGTCTGTGTCTATCTCAGGCGTCTATCTATGAGCATTAAGGTAGGAAACACACTGGATGGAATGCCAACCCATCGCAGGGCACACACACACACATTCACACTCACATTCACACACATTCATACACTAGGGACAATTTTTCCAAGGTGCCAATCAACCAACCGTGCATGTTTTGGAACGGGGTGGGAAACCGGAGAACCCGGAGCAAAACCCCCTGAGGCACCGGGAGAACATGCAAACTCCACACACACATGGCCGAGACGAGAATCGAATCTCGACCCTGGAGGTGTGAGGCGAACGTGTTAACCACTAATCCACCGTGCCCGTGAAAAAATTAATTATTAATATTATTTGGAAGCTGGAGTCAGAACATAGGGTCAGATATGGTATGACGCCCCCTGGAGTACTGAGAGTTAAGGGCCTTGCTCAAGGACCCAAGGGTTGCAGCTTAATAGGGTTGCAGGTGATACCGTTGCTCGAACCCTATCATTCCGATTTGTAGCCTAGACTTCTACAGAAGATGGAGAAACTTCTACAGAAGCTGGAGAAACTTCTACAGAAGCTGGAGAAACTTCTACAGAAATAGGAGAAACTTCTACAGCAATAGGAGAAACTTCTACAGAAGTCTACAGAAGTTGGAGAAACTTCTACAGAAGGCTACAGACGTTACACGAATTTCCACAGAAGCTTACAGAAGTGCTATGATGCGGCCGCCTCGTAAAAACCCATCCCCAAACAAGAAGACATCTTGTGAGAGATACCACAGAAATGGAAATCACGGTCAATTTGATGGACCTACAGAATTGAATGATTGGGAGTGGAGTAATGGTGCCCGCAATCAGATCTAAAAAGATCTCAGTTACTCAGAAAGCACGAGCGTGACCGAGCTTTCATACGGAAAAACATTATGTGGTTAGATGAGACCAAGATGCAGCTTTTTTTGTGTGTTAATAAGTGTATGCATGCCTCAAGAAACACGAGTTCTTATCAGCAGGGACAAGACGTTTAATCAGGATTAAAAGACAAGATGGACCAAAAAATTATAGCTTTAATGTGCTAAAAACCCCAGATTGTCCTCATCTTTCAGCAGGACAAGGACAAAGTCAACTCCTGATCATGTGGCGCAAAAGATAAAATGCCCTACAGTCATCCAGTCGGAGTCATCAATCCTACCGTAGGGAGGTGGTAGCTCAGTGGTTAAGGCATTGGACGTTGGCGTTGGACTCTGGATCGCAGGGTCAAATCCAACCACCATCAAGCTGCCACTAATGGGCCCTTGAGCAAGGCCCTTAACCCTCAATTGCTCAGTTGTAAGTCGCTCTGGATAAAGGTGTCTGCCAAATACTGTAAATGTACTGATGGAATAAAACAATTTGAAACGGCATTTCAGGTCTAGTCTATTCTTTACTGCTCTTTCAGCACATCATTCCCAACTGTTCTATTACACAAATAGATAAATCTGTATGTGACATAATATGATATGATATGATGTATGTAACGGGGCACGGTGGCTTAGTGGTTAGCACATTTGCGTTACACCGCCAGGGTCCGGGTTCGATTCTCATCTCGGCCATGTGTGTGTGGAGTTTGCATGTTCTCCCCGTGCCTCAGGGGTTTTTTCTCCGGGTTCTCCGGTTTCCTCCCGGTCCAAAAACATGCACGGTAGGTTGATTGGCACCTTGGAAAATTGTCCATAGTGTATGAATGTGTGTGTGTGTGTGTGTCCTGTGATGGGTTGGCATTCCATCCAGGATGTATCCTGCCTTAATGTCCATAGACGCCTGAGATAGACACAGGCTCCCCGTGACCTGAGGGAAGATCGGATAAAGCAGTAGAAGCTGAATGAATGAATGATATACGTATATTTTTAGTATTAATGTCTCCCAGTGTGTTAGTAAACTGAGGAACAGTGTTAGAATAGCTCTACCATATCATATAAACTAGGACATATATTGCACATTTGCACACACTGACACTTTACCACTGCCATATCTGCCACACATACCATCCATTATCCATTGTATTTGACATATTCTTACTTCATTTCAATTTGTTTTACACACACTATTTTTTCCATACATGTATTATAAATGCCTGCACTATTTCTTTGATGGTTACATGTAGCACGGTAGCAAGAGGCATTTCTCTGCATGTCGTACTATGTGTTTATGGGACAAATAAAATGTGAATTTGAATAGTTACCTTTTTTTAATACTTTTTTTGTTCATTAAATCCATGCAATACGCAATGAACGAGGCTGTTGAAAACGGACTGACGTTATCTTACTACATGTTTGTTACCCCGGCATATTTAGAACTAAATTACACCTAACGCGGACATTACAATCTCTTGTAATCTCACGTGCAAATGTTGTGACACTCGATCCTGTGCGTTCTCCAGACATGAAGAAAAAAAAAAAAAGACAATTGTCTGCATTTTCTTTACTCACTTAAGACCCAGCTGGACAGAGGCTATAATTACGAGTGCTGCTAGCATGTGGTAAACAAGATAAATTTAGATGCTGAAAATAGTCACACAACTGGTTGGGGGGTTGGTCCATGTTGAACATTTGAAGACACTTCCTCAAAGAATGTGTATATATTGTGGCATGGACAATATCTAGGATATTCTCAGTCATGTTCTGAGAGAAGAACTTACTCTGTTAATGATTACTTCCCTTTCTCTTTCTTTCTCTCCATCAAACTAATATGTCTTCCCCTAATGAAGGCGTGAGATTAATATTCTTGCTAAGAGAAAATAAGTCTGGAGTAAAACATGTGGAGGTATTTTTCAGGCATCGTAAAAATGATGACTAAGTCAAACTTTTGGAGTAGTTATAGAGTATTATATTGAGGCAACTGCTTTACAAGTCAATCAGAACGTAATGATGTTATAGCGTGAAAAAGCAATAATGCTGAATAAGCAAGATTGAGAATGTACAATGTATAAGTCGAATCACTAGAAAATCCGGGAATAAATCACAATTTGCAGGTATTATGTAGGAATTTGCCAAGCTGCCACACCCTGAGCGAAGCCCTTAACTATCTGTGCCCCAGCTTCCTAGCATCATGGGCATATGCCTTATTTTTCTTTCTTTTTGTTTTGCATTCCCAGGGAACTCACTGATACCTGGTTGCCACCTCATTAATCGTAAACAGATTTATTATAATATGACCTTTAAAATCACTCTTTGAGATTCGCATAATTTTACTGGTCATAGATAATGGATCATTTTTCTCCGATGTATAATATTTCTGTCTGACTGGGTTTCCTTTGCCTACTTCAATGGCATGTGTTTAAATCTATTGTTATCATATTGTTGTCTATTGGTACATATAAACATATATATATATATATATATATATATATATATATATATATATATATATATATATATATATTCATTCACTCATTCATTCATTCATTCATTCATCTTCTACCGCTATATCCGATCTTCCCTCGGGTCATAGGGAAGCCTGTGCCTATCTCAGGCGTCTATGGGCATTGAGGCAGGATACACCCTGGATGGAATGCCAACCCATCACAGGACACACACACACACACACACACACACACACACACACATTCACACACTAGGGACAATTTTTCCAAGGTGCCAATCAACCTACCGTGCATGCATGTTTTTGGACCGGGGGGAAACCGGAGAACCCTGGAGAAAAACCCCCTGAGGCACGGGGAGAACACGCAAACTCCACACACACATGGCCGAGACGGGAATCGAACCTGGAGGTGTGAGACAAACGTTCTAACCACTAAGCCACTGTGCCCACTATTATATATATATTATATATATATATATATATATATATATATATATATCTACGGTATTAATAAAATGCTTATCTATTTATTAACCTCTCTAGTCTATACACAGTGTCCATTGTCATCCATAAATACAAATGCATTTTCTTGTTTGTAGTAATAAAACATTTAAGCCGTACTTTTCCTCACATCTGCTGTTTGTCTTACTGGAGAATCTGCACACAGCCAAAAATTTACACCAGTGAATTTACACAGTGTTTACGTTCAGATCAAAACATCCTTTTCCAACAGCCCCTGCCAAACCCTACCCTTGAAGTCGTGACAGCAGCTGAGAGGAATGACGATGCTGAGAACGAGAAGCATTTCACCACCAAACCATCACCAACAAAGGAGCTTATAACTCACTGAGAATCCTGAGCTTAGCCTGGGAACCATGCAAACTTTTCTCCCATAGAAGGTTATCTATCCTGTCCTTATCAAAGCTTCTCCTGTCATGGGAATACAAATGAACCCTTCTGTGGCATTTCTTTTTTTTTTCTTTTTGTTTTTGTTACTCATTCAGAGCGCACGGGTCTGCCGGAGCTGCCATGTGGCTTTTTTGGAAAACAATACATTCCTATCATGTTATGCACAAACACTCTGTATTCCTTTTACCGACAGCATAAGCATAATGTTGTTGATATTCGTTGGTTTGGTTACAATATTGAACAATACAAAGAAAAATGTGATTTTCATCATTTCATTCATCTTCTACCGCTATATCCGATCTTGTCGGGTCACGGGGAGCCTGTGCCTATCTCAGGCGTCTATGGGCATTAAGGCAGGATACACCCTGGATGGAATGCCAACCCATCGCAGGGCACACACACTCACATTCACACACACATTCATACACTAGGGACAATTTTCCAAGGTGCCAATCAACCTACCGTGCATGTTTTTGGACCGGGAGGAAACCGGGGGAGAGAAAACCGGAGAACCCGGAGAAAAACCCCCTGAGGCACGGGGAGAACATGCAAACTCCACACACACATAGCCGAGACGGGAATCGAACCCGGATCCTGGCGGTGTGAGGCGAACGTGCTAACCACTAAGCCACCATGCCCCTTGATTTTCATCATATTTAAACGTATTCATTTCTCAGTAGCTCGGGGACGCAAACAGAGTTTTATTGTGATTATAAATAAGTCATGTTTAATTCATCATTTTATACACCAAACGAGGCAGATTGGTACCGTGTATGTGTGTATGTGTGTGTGAGTGTGTGTGCTCCTTGTACTTTTTATGTCTCCCTGTCCCACCCAGACCTAATGTACAATAACTGGTACCAGTCTGTTTTGTATTTGGCCTAGTTGGTCCTATATCCCTCGCTCACTTATTTATTTATTTGTTTGTTTGTGTATTTGTTCATTTATTTATTTATTTTTATTATTGATCTATTTACAATATGCCCATTAGAATCATTCACCTCCTGGAAACCTTATAATAGAATACTGGTTCTTACTTACAGTTCCTCAGCCTCAGCTATGTCCTTACATGATATTAAATTATACATTTCTCAATTTGTACCTGTCTGCATATTGAGGGCTGTCAAAGTTAACGTGTTAATAATGCAGTCATAACATTGTTATTAATATTTTGCCATTACTATGTGAGTGATCTGCTCCATCACTGTGTCATGTTGGCGAATGAACGAAACCCGGAAAACTCGAAAAGAAACTTCAGTCCATGGACTTCCCCGATTTCAGCATAATTATTATAAAAACATAAAGACTAGTATTCAGGTTGGAAAATACTAACTAACATAATGCAATAACATGCAAAACTACTAGTTAACTAGTTATATGTAGCAACAAGGAATGTATACCATCAGCAAGATCAGCTTTTGTATTTACATCACTGAAGTGTGTCACATGACCATGAAGTTTAGCCAATGAAAAGCTGATGGATTTTTGACTAAAAATCCATGATCTATTTTTGTGACATCACTCACTTGTGTAATTGCTCATAAGTTTGCACTCATTGCAACACATTGGTAACTCATACGGTGTTCATGCATTCCTCATTTTTTCCTGTAAATCATAATGTCGATTCAAAGCACAGGCCTGAGTGACACTTTGTTTTTTTGAAAGGATTCTTTAAGTCGTTACAAGATGAAAATGCTTCTTACCACCACTATAAAAATGCAAATCTGCTCATCAAGTGCTCCCAAAGTCACCCACCCACGCCGTCTATGGAAAGAATGTCGTGGAAATGTGATTCAGATGTGCTCACATCGGCAGGAGGAGGACAGGTAAAGCTCCAACCTCCCTGTGAAAATAATGTGTCAGAGTCTATAAATAGAGCCGGACTGGCCAGGCACACAGGCATGCACTTTCATGTCTTTGGTATTTTGACATATTTTTTTGGACCGGACTGTAAGATATTATACAGATTTGGGAAAAACTCTGGGAAGGTTTTGGATGCATTTCATGTTGAAAATGCAAAGAGTGATGTGCTGTGTGTAGAGATCTCTACATGTGAACAAAAATGGGCTAGTGTAAGTAATGTAACATGGCCAATATATAACCACTATATATATATATATATATATATATATATATATATATATATATATATATATATATATATATTCATTCATTCATTCATCTTCTACCGCTTTATCCGATCTTCACTCGGGTCACGGGGAACCTGTGCCTATCTCAGGTGTCTATGGGCATTAAGGCAGGATACACCCTGGATGGAATGCCAACCCATCGCAGGACACACACACACACACACACACACACACACACACACTAGGGACAATTTTCCAAGGTGCCAATCAACCTACCGTGCATGTTTTTGGACCGGGGGGGGGAGGAAACCGGAGAACCCGGAGAAAAACCTCCTTGAGGCACGGGGAGAACATGCAAACTCCACACACACACACATGGACCGAGACGGGAATCGAACCCGGATCCTGGCGGTGTGAGGCGAACGTGCTAACCACTACGCCACCGTGCCTCTCATATATATATATACTAATTATAATTATAATTGCTAAAATTAATCAATAATGCAGTAGGGCACGGTGGCTTAGTGGTTAGCAGGTTCGCCTCACACTGCCAGGGTCCGGGTTCGATTCCCGTCTCGGCCATGTGTGTGTGGAGTTTGCATGTTCTCCCCGTGCCTCAGGGGTTTTTTCTCCTGGGTTCTCCGGTTTCCTCCCGGTCCAAAAACATGCACGGTAGGTTGATTGGCCACCTTGGAAAATTGTCCCTAGTGTATGAATGTGTGTGTGAATGTGAGTGTGTGTGTGTGTGCCCTGCGATGGGTTGGCATTCCATCCAGGGTGTATCCTGCCATAGATGGCTGAGATAGGCACAGGCTCCCCGTGACCCGAGGGTATAATTGATAAAGCGGTAGAAGATGAATGAATGAATGAATAATCAATAATGCAAAAATAACAAGCAAATGTGGTGATAAAATACACACATTTGAACTGATTCAGGTTCAGATTGTCATGTGATAATGTGTGTGTGTGTGTGTGTCTATATATATATGGGACTGTAGTAATGTATATATATGGGACTCATAGCAGGGTACAGAATGAATATACAAGTTCAAATATAGCTAAAAAAGAAAGTATTTGGTAGCTCAGTGCTTAAGACCAGTAGCAGTATCACCCTGTAGCCCAAGACTGGTTGCCCAAAAAGGGGGAAAAGAGGTGTTAGTGAGGGCCAACAGGCGCTTACCCTTTGGTCCTAACACGCCAGCATTGTGACGGGGACGATATACTGTCAAAAAAATTTGTTTTGGATGACACGTTAAACCGAGCTAATGACTCTCTATGGTCATTAAAAATCCCAGGATGTCCTCTGAAAAAGAGTAGGGGCAAGTCCTCGGCCAAATTCATCCACTGACCATCACGGCCTCCTAAACATCCACCATAGCTACTCATTGGCTTCATCAATCTGTCTCTTCTCCACCAGTAAGATGGTGCGTAGTGGGAGTTCTGGCTGCATTATGGCTGCTGTTGCATCATCCAGATGGATTCTGCACACTGGTGATGGATGAGGAGATCCCCTCTCACTATATATTACAATAACGCTTTGAGTGTCTAGAAAAGTGCTATAAAAATACTGTGAATACTGCCCTTATCCAGAGCGACTTACAATTGAGCAATTGAGGGTTAAGGGACTTGCTCAAGGGCCCACTAGTGGCAGCTTGGTGGTGGTGGGGTTTGAACCAGTAATCTTCCAATCCAACACCTTAACCACTGGGCTACCCACCTCCCTAGATACAACACTATTACTGTGCATATTTCTCACTGTGACATTAATGTGCAACTTCATATGGTGCAATTCTGCTGTGCATTTTTAAGCTATAATTTATTACTATGCAAGAGCAATATTAATGTATATATTTCTCTATAAGGCAAGGCATATTTGTAGATATTTGCAGATATTTGTAAATAATCTTATATTTTCTCATATTTTTATCTTTTTTTTACATTTGTTCTTGTTTACCTTTATGACAATAAAGTTCTATTCTATTCTATCTTGAATTTTTTAACCCAATACCGATCAACACTTTTGAGACCAGTAATTTGATTTGGATATCAATACCACTTTGGCTCAGGAGGTCCCATGTTTGAGTCCCAGCATCACCTAACTGTCCACTGCTGGGCCCTTAGACAAGGGCCCTTAATAATTCTGCACACTTTGAAGCCAGGGGTAAAACAAAAGTGTGTCTTTAATGAACTGAAAGACAATAAACAGAGAAAGTAAACGGTAAACTTAAGAGCATAAGCTTTCTTATGTAGGAAGTTTGTAAGGGGACTGAACACACCGAGGGGAGTGCACGGTGGACCGGATGAAGAGTGTAGGAAGAGAGAGGGTTTATAAAGAAGAAGGCTAACAAGGAATAGGTGAGGGCAATTTGCCCTGGAGTGGGGATAATGAGAGGGGGCCTGGCTGTTAGGTCCCTGATAGTATGGAGTAAATATAAACTCTCCCCCTGTTTTTTGTTTTGGCTGACTTGGAAACCACAAAGCACTTATAAAGCAGTAATCACAAGATATATGATGACATATGATGTCTCCGATGACAAATAGAAAACGCCTAATGCGATAAGTAAGCCTGCCGATATCTGTCTCCATTTTTGTCAATGACTTATCGTGAGAGGACGAGTTTTAGTCGTATGATATGGTTAATGGAAACATTTCACAACAGTTTTTTAATCGACATTTAGTTAATATCACAAAAGTTTTGAATATCGCATAGAACTATAATGGATTGTACATTGTACGCATACAACTACAATGGATTGGGTAACGGGGAGCCTGTGCCTATGTCAGGCATCATTAAGGCAGGATACACCCCGGATGGAATGCCAACCCATCGCAAGACACACACACACATACTAGGGACAATTTTCCAAGGTGCCAAGCAACCTACCGTGCATGTACCCGGAGAACCCGGAGAACCCGGAGAAAAACCTCCTGAGGTACGGGGAGAACATGCAAACTCCACACACACACATGGCCGAGACGGGAATCAAATCCGGATCCTGGAGGTGTGAGGCGAACGTGTTAACCACTAAACCACCGTGCCCCCTTTCCACACATTTTATACTTATACTTGCATGTGCCCCTCTATTGATAATAGTGATTTCTATTATTAGAAGTATTGTCCCACACACATATACACACACATGGACAAGCAGACAAGCGTTCATCCAGGATAAACTTCAGATCGAATTGGAGCTAATATGCATTCCATCCATCTATAAGCACTACTGTCTCAGGTTAAACGGGAATCAAGGACTGTTCAAGTTTCCCCCTATATAAACTGGATCCGTGGACATATCACGTCATTCTCAGTCGACTCATATGGGAAGTCGCCACACAAAGCTCACATTCCTTCTGGTGGACCGGAAAGAAGCTTCACTGATCCATTCAGTAATGTTTAGGAATCTCGAGTATTTCCACTGCATATATAAAGGTTGACTCCATTCTGACATTAACTTATTAACATAATAAAGGGTTAAATTAATACTTCATCTCTGTGGTGTTCTGACCGATACACTTGATTGACTGCATCTAGCCCTAGAAGTTTAAGGTAGTTCTTCGCTACTCTTTGTGGTGTTTTTAATAATTTAATTACAAAATAAATGTAACAGCATTTTGTTACAGTTACTGACAAAAATGTGTAATTAAATTACAGTTGCTTCTTAAATGTTAAAGATTACAAATAGATGAACAATTACATGTAAAATTTGCGCTTTAGACGACGGCATGATATTCAACTGGAATGTGATTTGGATTTGAATGACAATGAATAGAACCAATTTTTTTTTTATGATGGTTTGTAACCTTTTTTTCTTAGAATGTTAACTGAAAGCGCCACCTAGTGGACAAATGAAAGTAATCGAAAAGTAATCAAATGCAATCAGTTACTTTTATAAAGTCATTGAAAAGTTACACTACTTATTACATTTTGAATAGGGTCATATGTAATCTGTAATCTATTACATTTCCTAAGTAACCTTCCCAACACTGATGGTTAATATGTTTGCCTCACACCTACAGGGTTGGTGGTTCAAATACCACCTGTTATTGTTATTTGCCAATGTGTCCTGTCAGAGCTATGCAAAGTTTCTAAAAAATATTAAATATGTTTTGTTTCAAAGTCTGGCTTTGTTGTGGCTGTGCTTAAAAATTAATTTATTCATTCATTCATCTTCTACCGCTTTATCCGATCTTCCCTCGGGTCACGGGGAGTCTGTGTCTATCTCAGGCGTCTATGGGCATTAAGGCAGGATACACCCTGGCTGGAATGCCAACCCATCGCAGAGCACACACACACACACACACACACACACACACACACACACAATCACACACACATTCACACATTATAGACAATTTTCCAAGGTGCCAATCAACCTACCGTGCATGTTTTTTGGATCGGGAGGGAAACCGGAGAACGCGGAGAAAAAACCCCTAAGGCACGGGGAGAACATTCAAACTCCACACACACATGGCGGAGGCAGGAATCAGACCCTGACTCATCAGACCCTGGAGGTGTGAGGTGAACCTGTTAACCTGGAAATGATTTAGTTGGAAATATCCATAAGAAACCTGAAAATAATCAAAAAGTAATCAAATGTAATCCGTTACATTTTGAATAGGGTCATTTGTAATCTGTAATCTATTCATTTTCACAGGAGTGAGGTTGAAGTTTACTTGTCAAAGCACTTGATTTTGGATGCAAAGGTCGTGAGTTTTAAATCCCAGCCACACCATATTGCCATTTCCGGGCCCCAGAACCAGGCCCTTAACTCCAGAGCTGCTCAGATGTATGAATGAGATAAAAAAAAGTGTCAGCTGATCTCGATCATCAGGCAAATGCCATAAATGAAAATGTAATTACTGTACAGCAGTAAAAGGGAAAACCACACATGATTAGAAAGGTCGGGTGTCCCAATACTTTTTTCTTGCTTTGGAATCGACATGGCAGTCTGTTTTTCCGCACCATGATCGGTTCTTATTTTGGGACGCTATCTATCTGTTGTCTGGCCCGAGTCCCATCCCATCTGCAGCGAAAAAAAAAGAAGCAAAGCACCGGCTTCCCAAGCGTGAATATGCAAATGGATGCTGAGGGAGAATTTCAATTATTCCACATTGTGCACAGTGGCATGACAACCACAGCCAGTTCTACACAAACCTTCTCCTGGCTTAATCAGTATGTATGTGCTGTTGTTTTTTTTTTAATTACATTGAACACGTTGGCTCCAGGTGTGATAAAAGGATGTATATGTGTGTGTGTGTATGAGACACATGTGCTAAGTGGAGTGTTGTGATTGCAGAAAAACAGAGCTGACCCCTGTAGTCATGATCGCAGATTTATAACAAATGTCAGAGCGGATTATGGACATGTCTTATCATTGCCAGATTTACAAACCGGCATCGCTGGGATTCCCGGTCACTGTGTAAATATTATCTGCAGTTATATTATATGACATTCACTCAGGAGATTCATGCTTACATACTGTCTGAATCAAAGCATCATAAAGGGAAATGAGATCGTGTTAATGACATCATCAATACTTACAGGATAACAATATTAAGTATAGTGATACAATATAGTGATATAAGTATAGTGATAGAGGTGATAAAATATTGACATTTGTTACTCAGGCGAAGATCTATGAGTTGGCACGCCCCCTTCTTCCATGTATAAAATATACACATCGATGTGTACAAAATATAAATTTAATCACCCGTCCTTGTCCGATTTACATCAGAGCTCCTTCAATGTGATGACATAAAAACCACACATCTGTTTTATTACAGCATGATCTGAACAAATGACTCTTATGAACTGATTCACTTTAGTGACTCAAACACATTCAGTGCAACCAACCTCATCACTGACCATAAACAAATCACCATTCATATCACTGTACTAATTCTGTATACTAATTCAGATAAGTATACAAGTAAGTATGCAGTATAGTATTGATTATTTTGATGATATCTTCATGTGCATTAATGAGATAATGGCATGACGGCAAGTTGCTTTCTGAGATATCTTGTTTGATATATATTGTTTGCATTGTGTTGCTATGAAGATTTAAATGTGGTTTCTGTGTATTTGTTATCTGTTTGTTAATTAAACACATCTCTCCATCTCTCTCTCTCTCTCTCTCTCTCTCTCTCTCTCTCTCTCTGTCTGTCTCTCTCTGTCTCTCTCCTATTTACTTTTCCTGCCCACTGTGGGGAATGTATGTTATTGTATGCAGTTATTAACGCATTCTTAAAGGAGCCACATCCCATATTTTATAATTAAAACAACCACTAAACAAAGTAACATTGAAATGAACAAGAAATTAATATTTAAATCAGAATTTCCAGAGTCAAATAAATATTAAATAATCAATCATTCTATTCAAGGGAGAGATTTTGAGCAAAATGTATATAATTATAACATCTGTTACAGTTAGTTAGACAAATTCATTCATGGTACATTGAAAACGTGTGATTAATCATTAGAGTAACAAACAGCGGGGGGCACGGTGGCTTAGTGGTTAGCACGTTTGCCTCACACCGCCAGGGTCCGGATTCAATTCCCATCTCGGCCATGTGTGTGTGGAGTTGTGCATGTTCTCCCCGTGCCTCGAGGGGGTTTTCTCCGGGTTCTCCGGTTTCCTCCCGGTCCAAAAACATGCATGGTAGGTTGAATGGCACCTTGGAAAATTGTCCCTAGTGTATGAATGTGTGTGTAAATTTGAGTGTGTGTGTGTGCGTGCCCTGCGATGGGTTGGCATTCCATCCAGGGTGTATCTATGTATAGATCTGTATCCTGCCTTAATGCCCATAGACACCTGAGATAGGCACAGGCTCCCCGTGACCCCTGGGAAGATCGGATATAGCGGTAGAAGATGAATGAATGAATGATAAACAGTGGTGTCTTCAAAATAATGCCATTTTTAGTTAAAGTAGGCTTAACACTTCAAAGTAGGCTTACACTTCTTAACTTCTTATTGGCTAGAGAGAGGAGATCGGCAGTTAATTTTGTCTAGTGTTTACAAAGAGTGCATTACAGTGGAAATTACTACCTTCATTCCTTGGTTAGTTTGTAATTATTAAACATTTTAATGCATCATATCGGGAATGCCCTCCAAGGTTTGCAACACTAAAGTTAGAGATTTTCAATAGCATTTCTTTAAGGAATTGCGATATTAATTGCAAATATTAATTACACATTAATATACCAAATAGATTTCAATAAATATGCTAGATTTTACAATCAAAATCTATCTTTATAGAAAAGCAGAGATGGCAAAAGTACACACATATCCTTTACCTATGTAGAAGGGCAGATAGTAACTGTGTTTATGTTTATTGTGTACCTTGTGCATTGTGTACCTAAGTTTGTATCAACCCTACCTGAATGGATTTATCCTTAGATGGAGACCTAAAGCACTATTTCTACGTCGCTCTGGATAAGTGCGTCTGCTAAATACTGTAAATGTAAATATAAATGTAATGTTTTAAAGTCTCTGTTCTCGGTCATGTTTACATCTCTGACTAACATTTTTAGTCAAGTTTACATCACTGTTGCCTTATGCTTTGGTCGTTGTTAGATTGGTAATCTAGCCTATGTCTGTGGTGTGTGATAGCCAGGAAATAATGCATCTGTGGAAATAGGAAATAGGTTGATGGGGTCCATTACTCAAGGGAAAAGTGATGCATTTTTAAAGTGTATGAAGGAACATATAATATTTCTGTTGAAGTAAGTATGAAGTGTTGTTTTATTTTGGATGACACCACACACACACACACACACACACACACACACACACACACACACACACAACACACACACACACATGTATATTCTTTATGGACAAAAAACAAAAAAGAAAAGCTCTGTTTGCACAATCTGCTGGATTGCACACTGTGAGTGCACACACTGTTTACATTCAAATATTTATTTTCATTACATAGGAACAAATCCATTTTTGTGCTACTGTGAATCATTGATTGTCTTGTCTTCACTGCCCTTTGTTGTTTTTTTGTCTAATTTTGCTTTTTTTCTATTTTTCTTTCTGTTTGAGTTTATAATTATGCCCTGTGTCTTGTTCGTTTATGTTATCTGTTATAGCACCTTGGTCCTGGGGAAACGTTATTTTGTTTCACTGTATACTGCACATGTTCTCCCCGTGCCTCAGTGGGTTTTTCTCTGGGTTCTCCGGTTTCCTCCCGGTCCAAAAACATGCACGGTAGTTTGATTGGCACCTTGGAAAATTGTCCCTAGTGTATGAATATGTATGTGTGAGTGTGTGTGGGCCCTGTGATGGGTTGGCATTCAATCCAGGGTGTATCCTGCCTTAATGCCCATAGACTCCTGAGATAGACACAGGCTCCCCGTGACCCGAGGGAAGATCGGATATAGCGGTAGAAGATGAATGAATGAATGAATGTATACTGCACAGTAAATTGTCAAAATGACAATAAAGCCATCTTGACTTTGTCACGGCCCCTCGTTCCTCCCTGCCATGCTTCCCTGTCTTTCTCTCTCCCTTATTGCTCCCAGATTAGTTCCAGCCCTTATTAGTTACAGCTGCCCCTTATTCCACTCCCTCTCTCACTCCCTATTTATTCCTTGTTCTCCCTCCACTCCAGGTCCGTTCTCGTTAGCGCTTGCACATGACCGCTTTCCATAGCGTCCCACTCCACGCCAGGACTATTGTGGACTATTGTGTTTGTTCCTAACCTGTCTGTTTTTCCCTCGTTCCAGTTTGTTCCGTTTCCGTCTGGTCCTGGTCCCGTCCCTTCCTGTGATCTCCTTCCCTCCGCCGATTCCGTCCGCACCACACACATCAGCCTGTGTGTGTATTTTTCTGCTCCTTGGTTGTTTAAATAAAAGACTCTGTTTTGTATCCCCAGTCTGCTCGTCCGTCCGTACCAAGCCGTAACAGACTTGCATATCTTTTTAATTTGTTTTTTTGTTTGTTTATTTTATACCTGATGCTTTTCCTGCAGTGACTGGAAATTGATCGCAGGTTAAGCTGGTTCTTATCCACTAGATCACGAGAGAAACAACATTATCTCTAGTGTTTCTGTTACTATATTCAGGAATTTATACATATTCACCCTATGGCTGTTTAGGTTCCCTCAAAACATTATGACGTTTCAATTTGAGAAATTAGGAACGCATGCACAAAATACTGAGGCGTTTCTACAAACCACATGAAACAACACCATGCAGCGAAGAGGCTTCAGGAGTTTTCAAACATGTACTGCACGTGTGTAATAGATGGCACCATATAATCCTCATTATGTCATCATCATGACCTTGTGATCTTTGTGATAATTATTCCCTCGACCCAGATATAATTAGGGTTGAGTTACTAATGGCTTCATTCGGCAGTACTTAGACTAATTAAGTACAGTGTCTGCACATGCATTTCCCTTTTGTTTATATGCAACAAACTCAGCAGTTTAATAGTATAAATATATATATATATATATATATATATATATATATATATTATATATATATATATATATATATATATATATATATATATATAGGCAGGATACACCCTTGATGGAATGCCAACCCATCGTAGGGTACACACATTCATACACTAGGGACAATTTTCCACGGTGCCAATGAACCTACTGTTCAAGGAACATGCAAACTCCACACACACATGGCAAAGACGGGAATCGAACCCGGACCCTGACGGTGCGAGGCGAACGTTCTAACCACAAAGTCACGGTGCCCCTCTATATATATATAATGGCTTCTCCATTGCTTTGGAATTCAAGTTAACCCCCCCCTCTCTCTCTCTCTTTATCTATCTCTTTTTAGTCTCGGTGTGGTTTGTAACGTCTTGCCTCATGAAAATTCTATTTATTATTTCACTATTCTCAAGAAAGGTAAGAACCATGTAATCAGGGTAAATCCAGTTCCTCTCCATTTCCTCAATTCAGACCGTGCCTCAAAAACATTTTATTCACAACCCCATTTCAGACGAACCACCTTTTATTCAGCACCGTGTCCGCTGTAGTGGCTGAAACGACGACTTTTCACAGTCTTTCAGTCCACACCGGGGAAGGAATTGATATAGCCTGCAGCCACTACGTACTTCCCATTAATTTCCGTTTGAGATTGATCTGACTCAAGAACCTGTAAAGGACCAAAAGGACTTTCAAAGCCCTATATCCGCTAATCTATTTTTATATAGAACATGGCACATGGATAATTTTGGAAAGTATTGTGAATCACAGGATCAGGAAATGAAAATGTCACCTAAACACTTGTTGAATGGAAATGATCCTGAAGTACACGGGAACCGAGCCACGCTAATTCACCGGGAATTATTATCCAGAATGAATGCTGCTTATTGGTGCTTCATTACTTTAAAAGCATGTTAAAACTCCATAACTGAGGCCGGTGTGATGAACATCTTGATACATAGCCAACAATACAATACATATAATACATATATGAATACAATTTACATCTATTATGGTGTGATCCAATTTCAATTTGGCTCAACACAAAGCGATTCAGTTCATTGGTCAAATATGACGCTATTCAATTCAATATAAGTTGGTACACGTTTTGCTTTTATTACTATGATTTAGACAGATAGCAAATTATACATTTATTTCAAGTGTCTGCTGACATCTAGTATTTGTGGTCTTTTCACAAACAGGCCTTTGTAGAGCAAAAAAAGTGAAAAGTAAAAAAAAACAAAAAAAAAAAAACAAAAAGGGCCAGGCATTTTTTCTGTGATATGGCATTTTTTTTTGTGATATGTCATATTCCTGTATCTTCATTGGTACTGAGAGAACCCGCTCGATAAATTGTTTAGCGAGGGGAAATCAAACTACATATCAAGCAAATTATTGGTCACTCTGTTAAAGCATAGTGCTTCTACAAATAATTATATATAAATCCATCATTTTTACTGAGGAAAATATGAGAAAACTGATGCATCACTCGGGCAGTGGTCCAGTGGTTAAGGGTCTGGTTTACTGATCATTAGATTGGGTCTGCCACTGTTGAGCCCTTGGGCAATGCCCTTAACCCTATCTGCTCCAGGGGCGTGACCGTGGCTGACCGTGTGCTCTGACCCCAGTTTCCTGACAGACTGGGAGATGCGAAAACTGGGAGGGTGCAGCTCAGTGGTTAAGGTGGAAGGTCAGGGGTTCAAGCCCAGGTATCACCAAGCTGCCACTCTTTTAACCCTCTGTGCTCCAGGAGGTGCCGTATCATGGCTGACCCTGTGCTCTGAAACCAGCTGGGATATGCGGATGTGCGATGTACTGTGCTGTCATGTATATGTGACAAAAAAAAGCTATTCTATCACTAAACAAATGCTAACTAAATGCTAACTTGTAAACACTTGCTTCGATTTCCTTTTCGATGTTACTGCATATATGATCCATTAATAAGATTTCCTTTTATGTTTATTAATAATAAACAAGAATCTTCAACAAGCAGCGATACAGCAGGTCATGCTACCTCATTGTTGTGTTAGCTAGCTCTAGCTACTAATCATTAGCTGAGAGGTTTACCTCAGGAACAAGTATTGCTAACACTAGCAACGGATTAGCTTGTGTATTTCAAATGACAAATAACCCTAGCGTTAATGTTAATGTAGTGCTCAAGGTAAAGCAACTGATAAATCTCATTTATTATTAAACGTTAGTAATTAGTAAACCTCTGCAATCATTGTGTTGCTTTTTCAGCTTATCTTGTAGCTTTAACGGGGTTCCAGGGCTAATATCGTGTAATCTCTTAGGATTGCGCTTATCAATTAATCAAATTCCAGTTGCTAAGTAACTCTGGCCTTTCCAAAGACATTACAAGCACTCACATTGTGTGCTACACAACATAAAATAAAGCTTGTTCCCAGGATGCTTGTTTGTATTTATGAGCAACAAAAAAATTAAACCCTTTTAAACTATTACTAGGCAGCTGCTAAGCATAATAATCTTTCGCTGAGTCAGTTCATCGGGTTCGGCTCACACTACATATTTCAATGCATGATTAATAATGCATCTTTTATGTTAAATACACCACACCTGACCATGTGTGTTTCCTTATAAAAACTCTACACAACTGGAAGCACAACGGAGGGAAGCTTAGTGAATAAGATGTTGGAGTCCTGATCTGAAGGACATGGGTTCAAATCCCACCACCACCAAGCTGTCACCTCCTTGGCCCTTAACCCAGCTGCACAGCTGAGATAACTGTAAGATGTAAGATGTCGCCACCTGAGGCCCAATAAAGGGTATCCAGTACAACAATGTCTCGATGCATGAAGCCAAAAAAAAATCACACCACACCACACCTTCTCATCCAGCATCAGTAGCTGAGCTCACTAAAACCCGTGTGGTAGAATGAACACAAATCTTCATAACTACAGTCGATAAAATACTTTCTTGCAGCAAAGTGAAGGGTCATCAGGGTGGGTGAATGTTTCCAAATGGGTTTCTTAAAATAAACAAATAAACAAACAAAAATCATTAAAAAGTTCGGATAAGAAGAGAAGCTGCCAATTTGTGCATATACAGTAATTCCAGTGATGTAATCATAAATGAAGAGAAAAATATAATGTCCATAAATATTTCTTATTTATCACTGTCTCATCTATATTGAACACACACATATATATATATATATATATATATATATATATATATATATATATATATATATATATATATATATATATATATATATATATATATATAGTATATATATGTGTATGTGTGTGTGGTGTGTGTGTGTGTGTGTGTGTGTGTAGAATAGACTTTGTCACATATACATTACAGCACAGTGAAATTGTTTCTTCACATATCCCATCTTGTTTGGAAGCTGGGGTCAGAGCGCAGCGTCGGCAATGATACGGCGCCCCCTGGAGCACAGAGGGATAAGGGCCTTGATCCTTAGATAATGTAGTTCCTTAGACCCCTGAGCTACACCCTCCCTTGTATAATATACGAGTACAATAAATATATATTAAATTAAAAAATCAAGTGTTGGGATTATAAACTCAAATCTTCTAGTTTTAGTCAAGAACGTCGCAGCAGCATTTGAACCAACCTAAAGCTAAGATACAACAGACTTGGAGGCCCAGAGGTACGGTAATCAGGGTTTATCCGGAAACGTTACTGATTAGTAAGTTTCCTGACATGGGAGACCCTTAGGGGCAAAAGTGCCTGTGTGGTGTTGTTTTTTTCTTTAGTCTCATAACAGACTTTGCTCAACTGAAAGAATACAAGACCGGCTGATGAGGGAATTATGGTATATATTTTCTGCTTTTCCAAAAATAATATAACATAATTAATAACATATAATAATAAAATCCCCTTTATTTTCGGATTTTATGCACGAGAAGAAACATTCGTTAAAACGATTATACGCATCCTATATGTAAACTGATCGATACAACTTCCCGCTGGATATTCCCGTACAATACTGCTCCACTCCCATTTGATCCAGATGGGAATTGGGTCGATAACTCATTTACATTTAAATCTTTTATTGTACAAATTATTTTACACCCAGTGACTTCCGAAGCGAGGGGAATGGAGTTCGTCTGCTTAATGAACTAACTGTGATTATAAGAACTGCAGGACTGAGATGTGCCAGAATTCTCACACACACACACACACACACACACACACACACACACACACACACTCTGAAGCGCTGCAAATGCTCTGGTAACGGAGCTATTAGAAAATTAAATGCTAATCTTCTAGCCTGGTTGCTATCAATGGACAGGGTTTCAGCCATCCACAACATCAAGCACTCTTGTTATTTGTCATGATTACAGACGCATCGTAAGTGACAGGAACACCCTACACTGCGAATACGTCCCTTTGTGCACTCATAACAATTTAATGTCTGGGATGAAACCCTATAACGAGGATATTCAATTGGAGGCCCATTGGCCCATTGTTCCACCCCTCCAAATATTCTAATGTGTGACAAAGACATATCTAGATGTCTTGCAGGCTGCTCAGGTCCTGGTTCAGTCTCTCGTCATTTAGAGACCGGACTACTGTAACTCTCTGCTGGCAGGTTCTACCTCAGAACGCTATTTGGGCACGGTGGTTAGTGATTAGCAAGTTCGCCTTACACTTCCAGGGTCGGGGTTCGATTCCCGTCTCGGCCATGTGTGTGTGGAGTTTGCATGTGCTCATGGGTTTTTTCTCAGGGGGTTCTCCGGTTTCTCCCCGTGCCTCAGGGGTTTTTTCTCCGGGTTGTCCGGTTTCCTCCCGGGTCCAAAAACATGCACGGTAGGTTGATTGGCACCTTGGAAAATTGTCCCTAGTGTATGAGTGTATGTGTGTGTAAATGAGTGTGTGTGTGTCCTGTGATGGGTTGGCATTCCATCCAGGGTGTATCCTGCCTTAATGCCCATAGACGCCTAAGATAGGCACAGACTCCCCGTGGGGAAGGGAAGATCGGATAAAGCGTTAGAAGATGAATGAATGAACACTAACTGTAGAAGGTAAAATTCGGGTTGCTCATCTGGATGCTAATACGGACCACATAATTGCACGGAGCGAGTAAGGAACAACACTGCTTATTAAGTGTTATTATTTGATTAGCATGTTTCATTCTGTATAAAAATAGCTGCACAAGGGCCAGGAAGTCGTTTTTTTAGCAACCACTGTTCACAATCTTTAACATTTATAGCATTTATAGGGTTTAAGGGCCTTGCTCAAGGCCCCTGCAGAGACTGCTTGGTGGTTTTGGGATTTGAACACACACTAGGCGCATTTCCATTACAAATTTGCATCTATTATAATATGAGAGTTGTTCATGTCAAACCAGGACTTTTGAGAAACAGCATTTGTTTTTTTCCCCTGCTACACTCCTACACTTATCTCAAGATTTAACTAAGGCCGGGAAAGATTCGATATAGTCAGTACACCCGAACCATTAGGACAGACGTTCACCCTTTCAGCAGAGAGATAGAACCTGCTGTGAAACTGAACAAGAGATAAAAAGCAGATATCCAGGATCCAGGTAGTCCACATGCTGAATGTTTACAGGAGGGACTGCTGTGGGAATGAAATGACACATGTATGACTATCTTTAAAACATCTTTAAGGTGAGTCTCATCAGCAGGGTGTTTTTACGCCTTCGTTCACAAGAAACTTCATCAGACAGACAGACAGACAGACAGACAGATAGATAGATAGATAGATAGATAGATAGATAGATAGATAGATAGATAGATAGATAGATAGATAGATAGATAGATAGATAGATATGAATAACAAGTGGATGGATGGATGGATGGATGGATGGAGGGATGGATATGAATAATAAGCAGACCGACAGACAGACAGACAGATATGAATAACAAGCGGATGGATGGATTGATGGATGGATGGATGGATGGATGGATGGAGGGATGGATAGGAATAATAAGCAAACAGACAGACAGACAGACAGATAGATAGATAGATAGATAGATAGATAGATAGATAGATAGATAGATAGATAGATAGATAGATAGATAGATAGATAGATAGATAGATAGATAGATAGATATGAATAACAAGCATATGGATAGATAGATAAACAGGTAATACAGGTAATAGATTAAAGGTACCACTGTGAGTCTGTAAAGAGTCATTATAGGGTATAAAGAGATGAAGATATAGTAGTGTAATAGCTAGTATATATACTTACAGGCATTATAAACAAGTTCATGTTTACAACTGACCAGAGGTTAAAAGAAGTTATGTAGTACAGAAGACACATGAATAATAATAGTAGTGCAGCACAGATATAGTGACAAGTAAATACAATGAGCAGCATGACAGTGTACACATCGGTGTATATATATAAACTCAGGTTTAAAAAGACTGTAGATGTATTTCTTTTATTTTTCTTAAAAAGAAACGCCACCAAGGACAAAAGCTTCGGCCGCGCCAAACGTCAAACGCCTCTGCGAATTGGAAATACGTGTTAGTAATCCCTCTATCACGTATCACCCCGAAAAGGATGAATGTTCTCCTTCCTCTGGAGGTTTTTCCCTCATGGTGCCTTTGATTTCTCTGGTTTCTTCATTAGGGATATCTGCCAAGCAGCTTTGTGACGACGTTGTTAAACGTGCTACACAAATAAAAGCGAAACAGACTTGAAACGATCCGGAGCTAACAGGAGAAACGCGCCGTCGCCTCCAAACTTCCACGCGTTTGATTTCCTCCCCGTACCTCCGCCATGCGGTTCAGCCCAGGCAAACGACCAGCACATGCTTCTTTTCAAGCCCGAGCTGTTTTTCTTTTTTTTTTCTTCTTTTTTTTTTTTACAGAACAGGAGCAGCAACACACTGTGTGTAAACTGACTAGACTTTCTTTTCCTCCACATTTGTGTTTCAAATTCTCCAGATGGCACACAGACACCGGATTCAGCTTTTTTTTTTTCTTCTTTTTTTTTCGCAGCAAGCTTGTGACAGTTCCTCAGACATAAAACATGGTGCTCTGATCTCAGGAGAAATTTACATGCAGGGTTTGTTGTCCCCTTCCCCCCTTTCTGTATCACAGACAGCAGATGCCGGAGGAAAAAAAAAGAAACCGATTTAAAAGTTAACTGGTTTAATTAAGTTTGATTTACAATACCTTTCTTGTACAAACGCTTCTGTACGGCAACCAAAGCAGACCTTTTGCTTCCTGCTCATCAATTATAATGGCAGTAAGTAACGGGTTGATCATGAACGATTCGTCGCCGTTGATGCGATTAGGAAGAACGAGGAGTCGTGAAGAAGTCGTTCATTCGTTTTTTTTCTACATGAAGCACATGAACAAAGTATCACACAATATCTGTAAGTTAGAGACAAGCATCAGAATTTAGTAGTTCATTTCCTGAATCCTGTGGTCCAGGTTGTTTGTTAATTCTTTTTCCCCATATATCCCATATATATATATATATATATATATATATATATATATATATATATATATATATATATATATATATCGCTATATATATATCTATCTATATATCGATAATCTCTCCTCCCCCTACTTCTCTATCGCTCTATATCCGATCTTCCCTCGGGTCACGGGGAGTCTGTGCCTATCTCCGGCGTCTATGGGCATTAAGGCAGGATACACCCTGGATGGAATGCCAACCCATCACAGGGCACACACACACACACACACACTCACAATCACACACTAGGGACAATTTTCCAAAGTGCCAATCAACCTAGAGTGCATGTTTTTTGGACCGGGAGGAAACCGGAGAACCCAGAGAAAAACCCCTGAGGCACGGGGAGAACATGCAAAAACTCCACACACATATGGCTGAGACAGGAATCGAACCCGGACCCTGACGGTGTAAGGCGAACGTGTATATATATATATATATATATATATATATATATATATATATATATATATATATATCTATATATATATATATATATATATTGACTTTATAATTACAATAATTATGGAACTCCCATGACATAAGAAATATGGACTAGAACATTTAATAAGTGACCTAATCATCCTGTGAATAATTTGTCCTTAAATAAGTTGTTATATTTTCAATATGGAAACAATAGTCATGGTTCATGTATGTAGTTGTAGTACATGCTCATTTTTATATATTTTGTATACTATAAAAAAAATTTATAAGGGCTGTCAAAGTTAACTCTTTATTAACGTGTTAATGTTATTAACATAGTGCGCGTTACTATGTGAGTGATCTGCTCCTTCACTCTGCTACAAAAAAAGGAGAAATGAATAAAGAAACTTCAGTGCATCCACTCACACTTCTTAAATTTCCCCCGAATTACGCCTACTAGCTGCGTATATTACCGTATGGAACCTTACGCAAGCGCACCGCATTCCCAAATCCATATTACTCAATAAAGCACATTTTATCTTTCGTGAATGGAATGCGCTTCTGTATAACCGACACGTATCACCAGGTTATATGGAAAAGCAACCGGAACACAATTCTTAAAGGAGCCACGTCCCATATTTTACACTTAAAACCACCACTAAACAAAATAACATTGAAATGAACATGAAATTAATGAATTAGCAAGAAATTAATATTAAAAGAATAATTTCCCGAGTAACATACATATTAAATAATCAATCATTTTATTAAAGGGAGAGATTTGGAGAAACATTTATATAATTATAACATCTGTTAGCGTTAGCTAGAGTATTATAAGCATGAAAAGTACTCGTTTTTGGTACAATTACAAAAGTGCAATTAATGTGTGATTAAATATGTAAAGTATGTAAATATTTTATATGTGATCAAATGAACAAAATCAAAAAGACTCCTTCATTTTGACGAATGAAGGATTGCCAGATTGTCAAATTTGCTTTGTCAAAAAAAGTAAAAAAAAATCCCAGGTAAAGCAAACCAACCAAGCCAACATTACATTCATGACATTTTGGTTGAGGGCCTTTTACAAGAGCCCCGGATTGGTAGCTTGGTGTTGGCTAGGATATGAACATATACACTTTAGACACACAGTCCAATGCCTTAACCACTATGCAACCTCACCATAGACATTAGTCTTAATAAATGCAAGCAGTGCTACCAAAAATATGTCACAGCACTAAGAGCCAGAGTCCAAGTAGACCATTGATTTATGTCCCATGCTTCGTTGACTGATTAGCGAAGCAAGTATTAATCAACTCTAATAGCCATATGTACTCACAAGAGGCATAGAAAAGCTTTTCTACTTCCTTCAGAACTTTATTTTTTATCTTTGTAATGTTTCCATACGCATTGAGAGGTTTTTCTTTTTTTAATGGCTAAAACACATTGCAAAGAAAAATCATTTTTTTTGACAAATGACATTTTTCACTACAACCACAGTCAAACACAGAGGTGGAAGCTTAATGGTGTGTGTGTGTGTGTGTGTGTGTGTGTATATATATATATATATATATATATATATATATACATATATATACACCATTAATAGATGGATGGATGGATAGATAATAAATAGATAGATAGATAGATAGATAGATAGATAGATAGATAGATAGATAGATAGATAGATAGATAGATAGATAGATAATAAAATTGTAAATTGACAAAAAATAATTATTTATATTTCTGAAAGCATTCACTACATATATGCACTATATATATATATCTATATATATATATATCTATATATATACATTTTTTTTTTTTTTTTTTTTAAATATATTTTATGAATTTATTTTGTTTCTTTTTTTTCATTTAAGGATTTTTCACAGGATTCACTTAAGCTGATTGGTTCGGATATATTGCTTTGGCATGTTATAGCAAATTTGCATAATATCTAAGAAAAACCTCAATTTAAATGCAGATTGGCCATGGAAATGAAACAGGACATATTGCACACATACCTTAAAGTCCATAAGAAACGAATGGTCACTTGACCATATTAGTGTTGGTTTAGGATATCCTTCTTTTCACATGAACTGCCTCAACTCATGAGGCCGGCGCTATTAATGAGTATTTTGTACGTGAAGCATATTAGTAAGTGATAAAGGGATGCATTGTAATAACAAATAAGAGGAGTATGAGAATGTGAATATATCAGCAGGTTCGTTGAGATTTAGGATCAAGCTTTTATTTCATGAAAATGAGTTTAATAATTTTCCATAGAGAAATACATTTAGGCAGGTTAATGTTTGGGTGATGTAACACACTTGCTTTGAATTGATTGGACGAATGAAAAAAACAAACAAAAAAAAATACAGCCCTTTTTCTCTTTTCTCTCCATTCCTAGGTGTCATTTTCTTCCAATCTGTTGCTACAGCGATCATTTCGAGACTATGTTCATTATACCTAGAACAAGACTAGTCTAATGAACAGAAGGTATTCGAAGCGGTTTGCCTCGTACAGCTCAAAGCGTTCAGCATTCTCTATGCAAATTAGCCCTTGTCTAATGTGCCTACACATCACCCACTGTAGTGACGCTAAAGCGATTTAAGTCGGGGCGGTCAAGTTTCCTGAGCCTGTCGTTAGATGTTTATAAAGCAGCGAAACAATTCCTCTGTGTAGTTTCGTGAGTCAGCGTTTTTTCTTTTTTGTTTTTTTTCAACCTAGGATTTGTGAACGTATTTTTTTTTTCTTTCGGATGCCTTTGTCAAAGCTTTGAATATCTGCAGGTATTGTCAGGGGGAAATATAAGACTCTGTGATGCTACTTTCCAACAGGATTTCAAAGACAAACCACATAGAAATTCCTTTATATGTAGAAAAAGCACATGGTTAGCAGCACATTTATATAATCCAGAAATCTTAACACTATTACTCCTCATCCTAAACACACGCACAATGAGCCAGCATCTGTGATGAGGACAGCTCTGTCAGGTGCTGCACAGACCTGATGGATGTCCTGTATCTATTTTCTGCTGTACGTAGAAATCAATAAAGGCGAACTAATCCATTAACAAGAATGACATTTAAAGTATAGAGGCCAATTCTTATCCGTAGGCTTTGTAGAGATCCTTTAAATGGCGTTATGACTACAATGAACATTTCAAATGGACCTTGTTTTAGCTGTATGTTCTGTTAGATCGCTAATTTGAGACCCATGATGCCTCTGTGATTACTCATGTGAGAATTTAGTGACAGAAAAAAATTAAAATAATAAATATAAATATATATAAATATATATATGTGTGTGTGTGTGATGGGGCACGGTGGCTTAGTGGTTAGCACGTTCGCCTCACACCGCCAGGGTCCGGGTTAGATTCCCATCTCGGCCATGTGTGTGTGGAGTTTGCATGTTCTCCCCGTGCCTCAGGGGTTTTTTCTCCGGGTTCTCCGGTTTCCTCCCGGTCCAAGAACATGCACGGTAGGTTGATTGGAACCTTGGAAAATTGTCCCTACTGTGTGAATGTGTGTGTGTCCTGTGATGGTTTGGAATTCCATCCAGGGTGTATCCTGCCTTAATGCCCATAGACGCCTGAGATAGGCACAGACTCCCCGTGACCCGAGGAAAGATCGGATAAAGCGGTAGAAGATAAATGAATGAACAAATGAATATTTTATTGATCCCATGAGGGAATTATTTAAAAATGTATTTATCCTAGCTTGTTTGTTTGGAAGCTGGGGCTAGAGTGCAGGGTCAGCCATCATACAGGGCCTTGCTTAAGGGCCCAAGAGTGGCAGCCTGGCAATACCGGGGCTCGAACCGCCTACATTCCAATCACACCACTCCACCCTCTCCGCTCCACCCCTCTAGCACGAGAGTTACTTTCGTCATTACAATGGTTGATGCAAACTATAACCGAGGATCAGCATTAATGCATTATGCAAGTGACATATCATTGGCTGATTGGATAATTGGAAACATTAAGGAGATATAAATAAAAGTATTGCATATTATCCCTGAATTAATATTAAACATCTGGCAAGAAAGTTGAACCACTCCAATGTGGTTGCCAGATTTCTGGTAATCGTGCATTTTTAAAACATATGAAAGGACTGAGTGACTTTGGCTGCTCCTACTACTGTTGTGCTTGCAGTATTTACACAGCACATTATACTTGGATCAAACATAATGTGTTTTTTTTTAGCAGCCGAATTAGCGTAGGGCAGCGCCGACTTTAATTAGCCCTCAACGTTGATATAGGTCCGCTGTAAGAAAGCCAGGCTCCTCCAGTAATGAACTTTCCAATTGGATTATGGCACAACTTGCTTTCCTGGGAATAGATCATTGCCTGAATGGCAAGTTACTGACAATAAAATGCAAGTAAGATGTCATGTTGTCAGGACAGATGCATTTTATAAGAATTCTGTAAATATATTGATCATATTTGTTTTTTGTCTGTTTATGAGATCATTTGGAAGAACTTTATTCTAATTTCCAGACTCAGAAACCATTCATTCCATGTTGTCATCTTTTACTGGCTGCTTGTTTTTGAGTTATTGAGGTTTGGAGTAATCCTTAATTCCATTTCTGTGATGAGGACTATGTCAGGCGTCTATGGGCATTAAGGCAGGATACACCCTGGATGGAATGCCAACCCATCGCAGGACACACACACACACTCACACACACACACATTTATACACTAGCGACAATTTTCCAAGGTACCAATCAACCTACCGTGCATGTTTTTGGACCGGGGGGAAACCGGAGAACCCGGAGAAAAACCCACTCATGAAGATTAAGATTTATCGGATGATCGTAGTGTTAACTCGTGATTAATCGCAACTTTATCATACTTTTTAAACATGTTTAATAAGTATTTTTTTTTAAATGCTCGTGATTAAATGCAATTTTGCTATTTTTTAATATCTGAGAAAAGAAAGGATTTCGTGAAAAAATGTGTGTTACATTGAAGGTTGAAAAAAAAAACACTTTTAATCCAAAAAAAGGCTAATTTAAAAAAAAGCCTCGCCCCCCCTTTTAAAAAATAAATATTTTGCCTCTTTAATTTCCCCTTTTTAATTCCTCTTTAATGCCTTTTTAATTTTTTTTTAATAATTTCAGAGGTTATTAGACAGAAAAAAGGGGGGCGATTTAAAAAATACCCTCTTTCTTTGGTAAAAAGATACATATACTTACCTCATTCACACAAATGTGCAGTTTGCGCACAAATGTTATAACTACCAGCAGCTCAGTGGTGGTGGGATTTGACCTCATAACCTTCTGATCAGACTTCCAACATCCTAACACCTAAACTTGCTCTTCCCTGGGGTAACTCAAAGTTACATACTAACAAACACAAAAGATCCTACAGTATTGGCAGCAACACAGTGCCAAGAAAAATGACATTCTTTATCCCGCACTCAAGTGATTACAATTTTGGCAGATAAATAAATAAGTGCTGTAAATAAATGCTAATGAGGTTAATGAGGTCTGTGCTTCACAGGGGCACTTTATTAGCCATAGTAGTAAAAAATCTGTTAATTTAAGTAAGACCACTGAGATAAGATACGGTCAATGTGTGTGTGTGTGTGTGTGTGTGTGTGTGTGTGTGTGTGTGTGTGTGTGTGTGTGTGTGTGTGTGTGTGTGTGTGTGAAGCATGTGCTTTGGTGAACTCAACTTCATAAATGGTGTACGAGAGCAGTAAGGGATGTTGCATATGAACTCAAGTGAAGTGTGTGTGTGTGTGTGTGTGTTGTGTGTGTGTGTGTGTGTGTGTGTGTGTGTGTGTGTGTGTGTGTGTTTGGTGTTTGCGTGTGCGTTTATTGGCTGTCCATAAAAGACACGACGCGCCAACAAGTCTCCACTCTACGTAAACTGCATTAAACAGAATGGGTGGATGTTATTTCCGTGCCTATTGCGCTGTGGCGTTTTCAGCGTCTCTAACTGGGTGTTTATCAGCGCACCAGCACTCTTCCTCCTCCTCCTCTCCTTCTTCCACCACCACCTCCACCTCCTCCTCCTCCTGTCCGTTTCTCAGATGCTCAGGATACCGGGCTGACCGGGTGCGATGGCGCAGCTCTACTACGGCGGAGGAGGAGGCGGCGGGAAAGGAGGCGGCCCCGGCAGCGCGTTCGCCTCGCGCCGCGACCGCATCCGCCTGCGCGTGGTGCGCGCCGAGCCGGAGCTCTCGGCGCAGGAGAAGGCGTACCTGAGCGCGGTGGAGAAGGGCGACTACGGCAGCGTGAGGCGCGCGTTGCGCGAAGCCGAGATCTACTTCAAGATCAACGTCAACTGCGTGGACCCGCTCGGGCGCACCGCGCTGCTCATCGCCATCGAGAACGAGAACCTGGAGATGGTGGAGCTCCTGCTGGCGCACGACGTGCACGTCGGGGACGCGCTGCTCCACGCCATCCGCAAGGAGGTAGTAGGAGCCGTGGAGCTGCTCCTCAACCACAAGAAGCCCAGCGGGGAGAAACAGGTGAGGGCTTTTTTTTTTCCAATTCCCAGCTCACCTGAGCGCAGACACATCCGAGGTATCCACAACTACACAACTACACAAAAACTGCACTACATTCTTTTCTTTCACTCGGTCATCTTTTGCGGCTTATCTGTAAACTTTTCCTCAACTTTTCAAAGTAATGGCTTATAAATAAAGTAACACAATTTTACAATAGAATACCTAAGAGACAAGTGTGTGTGTGTGTGTGTGTGTGTGTGTGTGTGTGTGTGTGTGTGTGTGTGTGTGTGTGTTTGTGTGTGTATGTGTGTTTATATGACTAGGTTACAGGTTGGAATGTTAGAATATAAACCATTTGAAGTGATTTAGTTTTGACACTTGGATTTATGATATTCAAATGAAAATTAAACTGACCGCATTGTCAGAAAGCAGTGTCAAAACATTATGACAACTTGATATATATATATATATATATATATATATATATATATATATATATAGATAGACATATATATATATATATATATATATATATATATATATATATATATATATCTGACGCAGTACACAGTGAAACACAGTTTTGTTCTCCAGAGGACAAAACACGGCACTGAGGACTAGACTGAGTTAGTCCTAACCACATAAAGTGCATCGTGTGCAACCTGGTGCAAACAGCGCAAAACAGTCTGGAATAGACAACACGAGACAGTGCAGGACAAGTACACGATCCAAAACAACGACCCGTAACTATATGTAGTGCGGTATTCAATTCAGTTGTAAACATTTTAAAACTATTTGACAAAACTAGTGTTGTAAACAGTTTGACTATTGTACAAATGGAGCAAGCAGAGCAGAAGTAGTAATAGTGAAATGTGCAAAATGAGCATGTAAACAGTAACATTGTCTGTCAGAGCAGTGTATACAATACAATTCATTCATTCATTCATCTTCTACCGCTATATCCGATCTTCTCGGGTCACTGGGAGCCTGTGCCTATCTCAAGCGTCTATGGGCATTAAGGCAGGATACACCCTGGATGGAATGCCAACCCATCGCAGGGCACACACACTCACATTCACATGCACATTCATACACTAGGGACAATTTTCCAAGGTGCCAATCAACCTACCGTGCATGTTTTTGGACCGGGGGGAAACCGGAGAACCCCCCCCTGAGAAAAATCCCCCTGAGGCACGGGGAGAACATGCAAACTCCACACACACTTGGTCGAGACGGGAATCGAACCCGGACCCTGGCGGTGTGAGGCGAACATGCTTACCACTAAGCCACCGTGCCCCTTACAATACAATTCACATTAATGTTAATAATTTCTTTTAGAATAAGATTTTAGGACCTATAGAAATCCTATATTTTTAAAAGAGAACCACATATGGTCGAGTTGCCACACACTTTGGCCTCATAGCTAATACATTTCACTTATCTGTCCATAAAATGTTACTACGAAGGAAATGTTTCATTACTGTGAATTGCCCATTATCTATCTATCTATCTATCTGTCTATCTATCTATCTCAATACATTTTATCCATTCAATGTATTTGGCAGACACTCTTATCCAGAGCGACCTACAACCTAGAAATTGAGGGTTAAGGGCCTTTCTCAAGGGCCCACTAATGGTATCTTGGTGGTGTCGCGATTTGAACCTGTGATCTTCCAGTCCAGAGGCCAATGCCTTAACCATTGATCTACCACCTCCACTCAGGTTTCCTGTAACCTAGTCATATAATCAAGGTGACCTGAGTCATGTGATAACATTAACACTCTTATCCAGGGCAGTACTCAGTTCTCCTGATATATATATATATATATATATATATATATATATATATATATATATATATATATATATATATATATATATATATATATATATATATATATATATGCACACAACAAGGACCAGCACCAGCACCTTGGTGGTGATGGTGATGGTGGTGGTATTGGGATTTGAACTCGCAAACTTCAAGTCGAAAATCTGAGGAAATCTTAGCAATTGAGCTATTGAGCAAATTCAAGTTGTAAGATTCACATCCTGAAGTCAGCTAAGAAAGTGTAAATCTGAAAATTGAAATATGAGCAAAAGTAAAGCAAAATAGACACCAGATTTAAAGCAGGACATGCACACATTTAAATAGCGAATTGAAAATACGCTTAATGGATATGCGTTACGCGTCGCAAAAAGCTTTTACGCAAAAAAAGGAATAATTCGCAAAACTGTAATGGAAAGGTTTTTTTTTCTCATTTCCAGGTCACATGATATATGTGAACAGTCATACCGGGGCTCAAACCCCTGACCTTCCGATCAGCAGCCCAGTGCATTAGACCACTGAACTCCACCCCCTCCCTTAATTAAAGAAACCAGTTTATGAACTGCAATTGCTATGCGCTTATTTGTGGAAACTGGCACAATTGGGGATGATGCTGAATGTGCTACAAGAGGCCCTACTGCACTGCAAAGCACAAAAAAAGTGGACACGTTCATCCGGAAATTCCGAATCCACAGGTCCTCTGGGAGGTGGTATAGCCCAGTGGTAAAGGTGTTGGACTCTGGACCGGAAGATCACGGGTTCAAACCCCACCACCACAACCAAGCTGCCACTAGTGGGTCCTTGAGCAAGGCCCTTAACCCTCAATGCTGTAAATGTAAATTGTGCACTATTACCTCCCAGAACAAGCGCATACGCCTCCGATAAAAATAAAAACGGCTAATGCGTTGGCTGCAATATAACTAAGCCAGAATATATCTGTCTGCAATTTTTGACTTATCGCAAGTGGACGAGTTTTAGTCGCATGATATGGTTAATGGAAACACTGTCGAAACAGTTTTTTTTATCGACATTTAGAAAATATCGCAAAAGTTTTTCCTAGAAATGTCCTAACAATAACTAGCGATATTTAGCCTTATTAGCATGTCTTCCTAGCTTATAATAGTTAGACTAACATAGCATCCCGTTAGAAATCAAACTAATGGACACTTTTGGACAATGGAAACACTGTCATTTCTCAACAGTTTTTTTTTAAATGAACATTTAGAAAATATCGCAAAAGTTGAAATGGAAACGCACCTATTGAGTTGTGTTTTAAACGGTTTGGTCCAGAGCATGAAGTATAACACACTAAAAATAACGTCACCGAACCGGGGCTTCAAATCTATTCAATGTTCCAAAGAAGGTGAATAGATTGAATCTCACAGATGAGTTAAATAAAATGTGATCATGTCTGAATTCTCAGTATTTAAAGACTTTTTTTTTTTAAATAGCCAGTTCTGTAGTTGTGAATATATTGATAAAGCAGCATGTGTGCAGTTGGATCATTCATTCATCTTCTACAACTTTATCCGATCTTCCCTCGGGTCACGGGGAGTCTGTGCCTATCTCAGGCGTCTATGGGCATTGAGGCAGGATATACCCTGGATGGAATGCCAACCCATCGCAGGACACACACACACATTCATACACTAGGGCCAATTTTCCAAGGTGCCAATCAACCTACCGTGCAAGTTTTTGGACCGGGAGGAAGCCGGAGAACCCGGAGAAAAAAACCCTGAGGCACGGGGAGAACATGCAAACTCCACACACACACATGGCCGAGACGGGAATCGAACCCGGACCCTGGCGTTGTGAGGCGAGCGTGCTAACCACTAAGCCACCGATTTATGCAACATGTTGATTATCATTGTGCTGCGATAATCTCTTCAGACATATAAACACAAAAGCATCGTGATCATTCGTGTCAGTAAGTGCAAACCCCCCCAGTGAAGACACCCGCAGCAGCACCGCCGCCACCAGACCCCTGTTATCAGCCACCCGTCTAAAGTACCAAACGTGTCCATTTCCTCACAGATTAAAAGATTAAATGGAACAGAGAGGCCTCGCTGATGCAGCGTTGTTTTTCCAAGCCTTAATTCCTCCCACTATCATTCAGGGTTATTTAGTCCTCTGGAGGTTAGACGGGAGCCCAAGCAGACGATTCTGAGAAATGGACAGGAAGGAAGGGAGGACTGCTGAACCAAAGAATGGAGATGCGATGCAGACCGTGGTTGTGTCTGCAGTGTCATTCGGATCCCTTCCCACCGCTGTTCTTGTGACCTTTTGATATGCAAATGGGCCAACTATTTAACATGTCAATAAATCTCAAGCAGGCAGCATATGGGAGCATTTTTATTTATTTATTTGTTTATTTATTATTATTTGATTTTATTTTTATTTTACAGTAGTGGACTGATTGCGTTACCTCAGTATGTAGCTTTAAAAAAAATACTAAATATAATTCATAAAAAATCTTACAAAATGACCAAGTGATTTTGTTACAAATTCAATTCAATTACATTTATTTATTTTTTATTATATGGACTTTATAAAGAAATAAATTCAAATCTTTTTTGTTGCTGCGTAAGTGGAATCTCAGTGGTTATGGTTCAGTGTTAGTGATCTGAAAGACGACAAGTTTCAAGCCCCGATATCATCAAGATGGGCCCTTAAGCAAGGCCCCTCTATATTTGCATTCACATTGTCTGGCAGTTGCCCTTGTTCTTACTTGAGAACCTGAGGGTTAAGGGTTTGTTACTAAATCCCAGTTAATTAAATGTTATTTATTATTTTTTTTAGAATGCACAGAAATAAATTAAAATCTCCTTAAAAGCCAGTACTTTTCAAGCCGCTGATATCACCAAGATGGGCCCCTGAGCAAGGCCCCTCTACATATACGCCATATACACCTTATCCAGAGCAATTTACAGTTGAGTAAAAAAACAAAAAAACACTCCGCATGTAGTGAATTTGGTTCATGTGCTTGCTGAAGGGCCCACTAGCGCCCAGCGTAAGGTACATATAAAGAGCACCGGATTCATACAACTGAGCAATCGAATGTTGAGGGCCTTACTCAAGGGCCCAGCAGTAAGCATCTCAAAAAGGGTTAGGAATTTGAACTCCCAGCTGAATCAGTGGTCTTGCTTCTTAACCAACGATTAACTCTAATTATTATGATTTTTTTTCGCCACGCCAGTCTCGATAGAGTCATCATTCTATGATCCTTTTGCCTGCTCGCTTGTCCTCATCTCTCCGGGAGTTCCCACAGCTCCTGCTTCACGATGGATACCGCGACGCAGTGTGCTAATCACCACCATCCCCTAATCACCACTCGTCTCTCAAATTCACAGTCGTGCACTCTTGGGGGTTGTGACAGGAACGAGCATTCACAACGCCACCACACACACACACACACACACATTCCCCAACCTATTCTGTTCATCATTCCGCCTCCATTGTGTTTTCTTTTTAGTATACTTATAGGATGTTTATGCTGCTTTCAAAAAGCAGCATATTTCTATTATTGTGTTTGTGTATTTACTTTTTATTCATAGGAAAACAGAAATCCTTGATTTAATATAGAAGTATTTAAAGCATATATATGTATATAAGGATATATGAGGGAGGGGGTAGCTCAGTGGTCTAAGGCGCTGGGCATCTGATCGGAAGATCCGGGTTCGAGCCCCGGTATGGCCAAGCTGCCGCCCTTGGGTCCTTGAGCAAGACCCTTAACCCTCTGTGCTCCAGGGGCGCCATATCATGGCTGATCCTGCGCTCTGACCCCAGATACCAACATCAAGCTGGGATATACGAAGAAAAAAGAATTTCACTGTGCTGTAACGTATATGTGACAAATAAAGGATATTATATAAATCATAGGGAAACAGAAATTGTGTTTCTATATACTTGAAAGCTTTGCCCTGTGCCATCAGGATGCTTTCTTAGACTTTGTAGAGCGCCATGCTAGAGATGGAAACCAATTACCCCCTCTGCTACAGGGTGCTTATAAGGTGCTTATACCCCCCCCCCCCCCCCCCCCACACACACACACACACCCCACCCTAGTGGCACTCTCTCGGCTCGTTTTAATTTAACCTTTTCAATTTTAATTTATTCCATATCAAGCCCCACTTACTAGCTAGTTCTACGCTAGGACATAACTTTAATAGATTTCATCATTTGGCCGATGGCTTCTATCCAAAGTGACACGACCTACAACTGAGACAGGAGACACACGTGCAGCTGAGAGTTACAGATTTTGCTCCAGGATCCAGGATAAGGAATAGCTGGGATTTGTGACTCCTGACATTTCAGACCACTTGATGTATCAGTAGGTGCATTTCCATTACGAATTTGCATTAACCATATCATGCGTCTAAACCTCTGGCGATAAGTCAATCAAAAAATGGAGACAGATGTCGGCAGGTTTACTTATATCGGAGCTAACGCATTAGGCGTTTTTATTGTTAATCGGAGACGTGGGCGCGTTATACAACATTAATGACGAGGCGATCCCCTTATATATAGCCACGTATGTGCTTGTTCTGGGAGGTAATAGTACACGATTTCACAAGGACCCATGGATTGAGCATTTCCGGATGGACTTTTTTATTACCTGTGCACTGGAATAGTGCCTCTTGTAGCACCGGCAGCATCACACCCAAGGCAAGTTTTCCATTAAGCATATTTTCAATTCGCTATTTAAATTTAAATGCGTAATGGAAACACGCTTAGTGTAGTGCTTAAGAGTTCCTAAGTAGTATTTTAGAGTCCATTGCAGGTCATCCTGCAAACCCCAGCAAGAGATTTCTCATTGTGTGGGGTATATACAGTCAAGGTTCTTACACATTTTGGAGGATGAAAAAGTATGGAATTTCATTGGAAGGACTTCCAGATATGGATCTGTGATGGAAAAATTAAAAACAGCATGGAAAACATCAGCGATTCTGACTCGGACACACAACAGATTGTAATGTAACACATGTTCTAGTTGGAATTTGCAATTATTATTTCAGGTCCTAAAAATCTATATGGAATTCTGCATATTTGGGTTTGGGAAAAGAAAGTATGGAATTTTTGAAATGAAAAACGCATAGGAATCCCGAGCAGTACATAAGCCAGTGATGATAATGGCAAAAGGATACTGTTTTATAATTCATTCATTCATCTTCTACCGCTATAGCCGATCTTCCCTCGGGTCACGGGGAGCCTGTGCCTATCTCAGGCGTTTATGGGCATTAAGGCAGGATACACCCTGGTATGGAATGCCAAACCCATCGCAGGGCAACACACACACACACACACTCACATTCATTCATACACTAGGGACAATTTTTCCAAAGTGCCAAATCAACCAACCGTGCATGTTTTTGGACCGGAGAACACAGAGGAAAACACACTGAGGCACGGGGAGAACATGCAAACTCAACACACATGGCCGAGACGGGAATCGAACCTGGATCCTGGAGGTGTGAGGCGAACATGCTAACCACTAAGCCACCATGCCCCCTTGTTTTATAATCGTGTAGCCAAATAAACTACACAATACAGGTACACACAAGGTCCATGAAAACAAACAAATTAATATATTTTTGTATCGTAAAAATTACAAAAAAAAAAACTTTTACAAGGTAATATAAAATTTCATCGGAACCTTTAAATCATTTGGCCAATTTGAGTCGATCAGTTGAATAAAGTTTGATAGCAGCAGCGTTTCTATCCTTGTGATCTCCCAGATGAAGGTTAGTTTTAAAGTAAACCAACAGTTTAATGTTTAATAGTTTCTGAATGAGTCAAAATTCTATCATACTTTAATTTGATAATGAAGCATTTGAGGGGCACGGTGGTTTAGTGGTTAGCACGTTCGCCTCACACCTCCAGGGTCTGGGTTCAATTCCCGTCTCGGTCATGCGTGCCGTTGTGTGTGTGGAGTTTGCATGTTCTCCCCGTGCCTCAGGTTTTTTTCTCTCTAGTGTCCGGTGTAAAGTGTCCATTGAAAAGCGTCCATTGCAAAGTGACTAGTACATTGTGAAACGTGACCGTGTAAACCAGTGTAAAGCGTCCGGTGTGGCCATTGTAAAGCGTCCGGTGTAAAGTGACCGGTGTAATTGTAAAGTGTGACCAGTGATTGTAACCAGTGACCAGTGTAAATTCTTCATTGTAAAGTGACTAGTACAATGTGGCCAGTGTACAGTGGCCGTTGTAAAGTGACCATTGTAAAGTGACCAGTGTAAAGTGACCATTGCAAATTGATCAGTGTAAAGTGTCCAGTGTAAAGTGTCCAGTGTAAAGTGACCATTGTAAATTCTTCATTGTAAAGTGACTAGTACAATGTGGCCAGTGTACAGTGGCCGTTGTAAAGTGACCGTTGTAAAGTGTAAGTGACCATTGTAAAGTGGACCAGTGTACATGAAAGTGTAAAGTGACCAGTGTAACCAGTGTAAAAGTGTACGTGTAAATTGATCAGTTGTAAAGTGTGGCCAGTGTAAATTGTAAAAGCCGTTGTAAAGTGAGTGTCCAGTGTAAAGTGATCAGTGTAAAAAGTGCAAAGTGACCAGTGTGACCTGTGTAAAGTGTCCATTGTACAAAGTGACCAGTGTAAAGTGACCAGTGTAAAGTGTCCATTGTAAAGTGACTAGTACAAAGTGGCCAGTGTAAAGTGGCCAGTGTAAAGTGTAAAGTGCCACCGCAAAGTGACCAGTCTAAAGTGACCATTGTAAAGTGTCCATTGTAAAGTGACATTGTAGCAGTGTGTGCCTAGACAAAGTGGCCAGTGTAAGGTGGCCGTTGTAAAGTAGCCGTTGTAAATTGACCAGTGTAAAGTGTCCATCGTAAAGTGATTAGTATAAAGTGACCAGTGTAAAATGTCCAGTGCAAAGTGACTAGTGCAAAGTGATTAGTACAAAGTGACCAGTGTAAAGTGACCAGTGATTTGTACAAAGTGACCAGTGTACAAAGTGATTTGTGACAAAACCAGTGTAAAGTGTCCAGCGGATTAGAGACCGTTGTAAAGTGATTAGTATGTAAAGTGAAACCATTGTAAAGTGACCAGTGTAAAGTGTCCAGTGTAAAGTGCAAAGTGACAATGTAGTACAGTTTAAAGTGACCAGTGTAAAGTGACTAAAAGTGATTAGTACAAAGTGACCAGTGTAAAGTGACCTAGTGAGTTAGTACAAGTGAGTGTCCAGTGCAAAGATTGTAGTGACTAGTGACTAGTGATTAGTACAAAGTGACCAGTGTAAAGTGACTAGTACAAAGTGTTTAGCGCAAAAGTGACCAGTGTAAAGTGAGCAGTGTAAAAGTAAAAGTGCATTGTTCTGCAGAATAGAGAAGAGAAAGTGGAAAGTCATGGTATTAGGTGCTGGGTGTTTCCCGGTTTAGACCTCGAATGGCATTTCAACATAATTGTGTGTCAACGTCGCGCCTTGAATTGCTTTTTGGGAAACCATTAAACATTGCCGTGACTCATTGCTAGTGAGTATCTGAGAGAACGATGACGTCAGATATTCTAGGAAATACGTACGATACTTTACTCATTCATCGGAGAAACTTTCTGAGCAGACGACTAAAGCCAAAGTTGGTTTGAACGCTTTAAAAACTTTGTAACCTCGGCACTGCGATATGTAGTTTAAGAGTGTGCATACCTCAGCCACCATTTTCTCAGGGTGTCACTCGAGTTTGTTTGGAAGAACAGGCAAACATTTACCATCTGCGCAGATTCGCGTGCACGCCGAGAACGGATTTTTAACAAGCGTTCCAGAGGTGACATCGTTTACGTGACCTCATTTTACTTCCTAGTATTTGAACTCGAAAGCTGAATTACGGTGATCACGGGGGGCGTCTCTGCGAGGAGATTTAACGAGTAGGAAAAGAAATATAAAGACTACACGCATATGGGTGAAAACCCAGCAGGGCCTCTTTTGGATGATGATGGGTTCTTGGTGTTTTGAAGCTTGTTGTCCTTTTGATGGGACCAGCGAGTTGTTGCGTCTTAGATGGCAGAAAAGAGAGACAAATATACTATATAAATAAAGGCATTCCTGCCTTATGTGGTTTTTCTCCAAAACATTTCCCCAAACCTGGTGGCTTTGAATGTGGTATAATACAATTTTGCGTTCGGTCTTGCCAACCCAAACACAACAGTACACAATTCAGTCACGTGTCGATTTATAAATGTAACTAATTTACTAATTATATTTACATACTAAACTAACCAGCGCTGTCTGGATTTCCAAACAGGAGGAAGAACATCCCAAAATCAAACAACCAGAAAATAAAAGAAGGAAGGAAGGAAAGATAATCATACAAAAATAATCACAAAACAAGAGGAGGAAGAGAAAGATTTTAAAAAAAAATTTTTTTAGAAAAAAATTTTAAATTGCATAAAATAAAATAAAAATTTGGATGAAATGAAAGGAGGAAGGTAAAACAGAAAGAAAGAAAAAAGAAAACCAGACAAAATTAACGAATCGCACAAAATGAGAGAAGAAAAGGACGAAATAGAAAAAAAAATTGGACAAAATGAGAGCGAAGGAAGGAAAAGCGGAGAAAAAAAAAGGAGAGAAGAAAGGAACGGGGGAAAAAAGAAAGAAAATCAGTCGAAATGAAACAATGGAAAAAAAGAGACAAAATAAGAGCAGGAAAGAAGGTAAACCCGAAAGAAAATCACTTGAAAGAAAGAGAGACAAAATGGGAAAAACAAAACCAAAAAAAAAAGAATTGCAGGAAATGAGAGGGTGTAAAAAAAAGAAGACAAAATGAAAGGAGGAAGGTAAAACAAAGAAAGAAAAAGACAAAAGGAAGGTAAATAAAAGGAAAATTGGACAAAATGAGAGTGAAGGGAAAAAAAATCTGACAAAAATGATCAGAAAAACGAGAGAAGAAAGGAAAGAGGGGAAAAAGCCCTGTACACAACAGGAATGGGTTTGGAGAGGAAAATCTCGAGTGACCTTCTTAAGGATGAAGTGGCACATTTAAATGTTCTAGGGAGGTTGTTAGATCAGTGATTAAGGCATTGGACTGGAAGATCGCAGGTTCAAATCCTACCCCTACCAAGCTGCCACTACTGGGTCCTTGAGCAAGGCCCTCAACGTCCTTATCCAGACTGACTTCCAACTGAGGGTTAAGGGCCTTGCTCAAGGGCCCACTAGTGGTAGCTTGGTGGTTGTGAGGTTTGAACCTGCCATCTTCTGGTCCAGAGGCCAACACCTTACCACTGATCTACCACCTCCCACAGATCGTAGGCCCTTGGAGATAGCAGGTGCTTATTGCAACCTGGATGGGAGGAGGAGCTTGTTTTCCCTGTGTTACCAGTAGTTCTCTGGGTTTAATAAAGTACTTATGTGTAATTCATATAATATGCGTGATTCTTTAGGACTATGAATGTGTGCAGTCTCTGGAAAGGTTCAGGGGACAAAAGGAATCAGTATGAGGGCGAATGATTTTCTTAAGGATTCCGATTTATAAAGAAGTCACGTAGTCCAAGAGCAGGGATACAAAACTAGAGATCTAACTGTACCGTTCATATTATTCCAGTAGTCGGTGTGGGCTCCCCGTGGGAGTCGATGGCTCAGTCAAATCATCGCACTTGAAGCGACCCTTGTTTTTGAAGCGACGTGAAACTCCTCAGGCCGGATATTGTGAATTTTTTATTTATTTTTGCATCGTCCAGAGAGAATTGATCAATCCTAAGAACAGAATTAAACCCTGAAGCAGAACTTAGATGATACACCTTCATACTGTAAGGGATTTAAAGCTTATTGAGGTCATTAAAATGTTATGTCTGAACATAAAATAGTAAAATTCTAGTATATAATAATAATAATATCCTTTATTGGTCACATATACATTACAGCACAGTGAAATGCTTTTCTTTGCAAATCCCAGCTTGTTGTTGGTAGCTGGGGTCAGAGCGCAGGGTCAGCCATGATACGGCGCCCCTGGAGCACAAAGGGTTAAGGGTCTTGCTCAAGGACCCAAGGGCGGCAGCTTGGCCATACCGGGGCTCGAACCCAGATCATCCGATCAGCAGCCCAGCGCCTTAGACCACTGAGCTACCCCCTCCCCTATATGAAGACCTACATACTCCAGTTTATAACCCATTTGGATTTATGGAACCGGTAACTTGTGGTACTTCGAAGTGCTTTCAGTATTGAATATCCCGAGTTAGGTTCAGGTGTTTATAGAATTTCTATTCTGTAGGAGGTTCATTTCAGTGAGCGCCACCTAGTGGACAAATGAAAGTAATCAAAAAGTAATCACATTCATTCATTTATTCATCTTCTACCGCTATGTCCGATCTTCCCTCGGGTCACGGGGTGTCTGTGCCTATCTCAGGCGTCTATGGGCATTAAGGCAGGATACACCCTGGATGGAATGCCAACCAATCGCAGGACACACACACTCACAAACACACACACATTCACACACTAGGGACAATTTTCCAAGGTGCCAATCAACCTACCGTGCATGTTTTTGGACCGGGGGGAAACCCGAGGACCCAGAGAAAAAAACCCTGAGGCACGGGGAGAGCATGCAAACTCCACAAACACATGGCCGAGACGGGATTCGAACCCGGACCCTGGTGGTGTGAGGAGAACGTGCTAACCACTAAAGTGCCCCCAAGTAATGACATGAGGAAATAACGTTTTATTCAGTAAAATCGATCAATGAAATAACGTTGAAGTTAAAGTTAAAGTTATCTGACTGCAGTACCAAATAGAATAGGAACCTCTCTTGAGATTAGTATTTCAGCAGTACGTCCTGTTTATATTGATTTTATATAAAGTGTTGAAGGTCAGATTATTGTGCTTAAATATATCAGCTCTCATCCTTTTGACATATTCAATGTTTCTTCTCATTTATTACCAGGTGCCTCCAATCCTGCTGGACAAACAGTTCTCCGAATTCACCCCCGACATCACGCCCATCATCCTGGCTGCCCACACGAACAATTACGAGATCATCAAGATGCTCGTGCAGAAAGGCGTGTCAGTGCCTCAGCCCCACGAGGTGCGCTGCAACTGTTCCGAGTGCGTCTCCAGCTCGGACGTGGACAGTCTCCGGCACTCGCGTTCGCGCCTCAACATCTACAGGGCCCTGGCAAGCCCGTCTCTCATTGCTCTGTCAAGCGAGGACCCGTTCCTGACCGCATTCCAGCTCAGCTGGGAGCTGCAGGAGCTCAGCAAGGTGGAGAACGAGTTTAAGGCGGAGTACGAGGAGCTGTCTTGTCAGTGTAAACGCTTCGCGAAGGACCTTCTGGACCAGACCCGTTCATCGCGCGAACTGGAGCTCATCCTCAATTTCCGTGATGACCTTAGTCTTTTGGAGGAGGAAAGCAACAACGAGCTGGCTCGGCTTAAACTAGGTATCAAATACAGGCAGAAAGAGGTGAGTTCATTTCTTCGTTGGGAAAAAGGGATATCTTTTCTGCTGTAATCTTGTTTCGTTTTTACATGAAATGGGAGGGATTTCTATTTTATATTTACAAAAAATATATATATTCTCTAGAGCACATTCGCCTCACACCTCCAGGGTGGGGGTTCGATTCTTGTCTCGGCCATGTGTGTGTGGAGTTTGCATGTTCTCCCCGTGCCTCAGGGGGTTTTTCTCCGGTTTCCCCCCGGTCCAAAAAACATGCATGATAGGTTGATTCGCACCTTGGAAAATTGTCCCTAGTGTATGAATGTGTGTGTGAATGTGTGTGTGTGCACTGCGATGGGTTGGCGATCCATCCAGGGTGTATCCTGCCTTAATGCTCATAGACACCAGAGATAAGCACAGACTCCCCATGACCCGAGGGAAGATCGGATAAAGCGGTAGAAGATGAATGACTGAATATATATATATATATATATATATATTCTCTATACACAAAGATGAGTTTCAGCCTAAAAACTGTTACATTAAATTCTCCAGAGATAATGTAGTGAACACTGGAGAGGATTTATCAAAAATAGCACTATGGGAAAAGATCACCGACAAACTTGACAGAACATGAAGAATTTTTTGCATCGTATATGTGGTGATGGAACCATTTTCCCCATTTTTTTTCCCCATGCTATTCTAATTTATACTGTGCGTATATATATATATATATATATATATATATATATATATATATATATATATCGAAGGGAGATAGATAGAGAGAGAGAGGAGAGAGAGAGAGAGAGAGAGAGAGAGAGACCAAAAACATAGAAAACCAAAAACAGGACACTGATATATTATAGGGTCAATGTTTTCTTTCTTTTAAGGAACCTTATTGATTTGTGCACACATCTAATTCGGGAAGTGTGAGCAACATTTACTGCCATTTTCTTCACTGATGGTGTGTGGTCCTAATAACCCACAGTTTCCCAGAAATCTCATAATATGTACCAGTTCCCTTCAGTCTCCTCTGACTTATTATTGTGTGACCAGTTGCTGTGAAACCTGACCCCACTGAACGGTCTGAATCAATCCAGGTGTGGATCTTCTGTGTGGGTCTTTCTGGTCTTTTATTTTTTTTAATTTATTGTTTTTTCCAACTCATTTTTTATAGATTTGTTTTAGTGTTCAATAGATAAAGGGGCTGTTGTGAAAGAGATTTGCTGCTCCGTCCATGTTTGAGAAAGAATGAGTCAAATTTTTCTTGTTTGTTTGATTATACTATATATATATATATATATATATATATATATATATATATATATATATATATATATATATATATATATATATATAGATATATATATATATATATATAATAGTAACATAATATATATATTAAATATGTTTAATATCTCATTAATCTGGTGCTATTATTAAATAGAATAAAAAATATATATGTTGTATACATATCAAATATATACATTCCCAATATATAATATTCCATATTCAAGATTATTATTATTTACAAACTTAGTTATGTACAGAATACATTTTATAGTGAAATGTAAATAAACAGTAAAATAGAAATGAAAAGAAAACCCTTTAAATTGGTAAAACAAAATAAAAAGTAAGTTTTATTTTGGTCCAAGTACAATATAAGAAATGTATGTAAACATGTATCATGTATTAAGTTATATATTAAGTATAGATACTCTGCAATCAATCACTTTCCATCACTATTAATATCTTTTAAAAATGTACACAATCAGTGAAACAGACGGCAGGAAAAAGTCATACTGTAATAAGTGCATTAGGTCAGTGGATAAGGGTCTGGGTTTCAGATCAGAAGGTTGTAGATTCAAGGCCCAGTAGTGCCATGATGCCTCGCTGGTTCTGGATCCAGGCCCCTAACACTCTAGGGTTAGGGTTAGGGTATGGGTTAGGGTTAGGTTAGGGTTAGGGTTAGGGTTAGGGTTAGGGTTATCATAGCTGAGCCCAGCCTCCTAACATCATGGGGATATACGGAGTAAGAATTTCTCTGTACTGTAATGCCCATGTGACGAGTATAAATCACGTGTTCTAATCTGTAAATGAGAAAATAAGGAAATAAATAAGTCAATGCTTTCAAGTGGTACGCTAATTCTTGGTAATCCAATGCTAATCTCCATTAAAAAAGGGTTCAAAGAAATCCATCCATCCATCCATCCATCTTCCTCCGCTTATCCGGGACCGGGTCGCGGGGGCAGCAGTCTAAGCAGAGATGCCCAGACTTCCCTCTCTCCGGCCACTTCCTCTAGCTCCCCCGGGGGGACACCGAGGCGTTCCCAGGACAGTCGAGAAACATAGTCCCTCCAACGTGTTCTGGGTCTTCCCCGAGGCCTTTTCCCGGAGGGACATGCCCGAAACACCTCCCCTGGAAGGCGCCCAGGAGGCATCCGAAATAGATGCCCGAGCCACGCCAGCTGGCCCCTCTCGATGTGGAGGAGCAGCGGATCTACTCCGAGCTCCTCCCGAGTGACTGAACTTCTCACCCTATCTCTAAGGGAGCGCCCAGCCACCCTGCGAAGGAAGCTCATTTCGGCCGCCTGTATCCGGGATCTTGTCCTTTCGGTCATGACCCACAGCTCATGGCCATAGGTGAGAGTAGGAACGTAGATCGACCAGTAAATTGAGAGCTTTGCCTTTTGGCTCAGCTCCCTCTTCACTATGACGGACCGGTACATCGACCGCATTACTGCAGAGGCTGCACCGATCCGCCTGTCGATCTCCCGTTCCATCCTCCCCTCACTCGTGAACGAGACCCCAAGATACTTGAACTCCTCCACTTGGGGGAGGAGCTCTCCACCAACCTGAAGTGGGCTAACCACCTTTTTGCGGCTAAGGACCATGGCCTCGGACTTGGAGGTGCTGATCTTCATCCCAGCTGCTTCACACTCGGCTGCAAACCTTCCCAGTGCATGCTGAAGGTCTTGGCCTGATGGAGCCAACAGAACAACATCATCGGCAAAAAGCAGAGACGAGATCCTGTGGTTCAAAGAAATAATTTAATTTTTTTTACAATTCCCTTTATTTTATCTTTATATATTGCGATTAATCACAACCTCCATGTGCATCCATGGTCTTCTGTAACCTCCATGTTTCCCGATATCCAGTTTAAGCCCGTAAAAAAGTTTTAAAAGTTTTCTCAGAAGTGCACTGAAGTGACTTTCTCGGAAGTCGGGGCCCATTTGTTCCAGCGCTTGCGGGCAGGACAGCTGACTTTTATTTCTCTAACACCTGTACTAAGCCAGGGAATGACCCAACGAGTTGAATTGTGTGTATTTAAGCATGGACAAAACACATTAAGCTCGGATTTCAGCCCTCCAGGATTGGAATTGATGTTCCCTGACCTAAGCCACATGCTCTGCTGCTGAATGGCCCCTTTAGGACAAAGTTAGCTATTTGCACCCTCGTATATAGATGGTGCTTCATTGGAGTACATTAAGAACAATAGAGTTTGGGAACAAACAGCACCTTGTATTGATTTCAACTTTGGAAATAAAGGAAGTCATGTTCCTTTAATGTGAAATGTCAGTTTGTAATGCTGACAAAGGGCAGCCATGTTGCAATTTCTATTTGGAGTAAAATTGGTCTTTGTCCATAAAAGACAAACCAAGAGCATGCTTCCAAGGCAATGTTTCCAGTCTAGTCCCCAGCAACGGATCTTGTAACATCATGAGAAGAAACATTTAGACATTCTGGCTTAACTCATGGCAACTTGGCTCAATGCGTCTTGGAACCCATGGCTTAATCCATCACGTGTCCTAGTCTCGAAAAACCCAAGGACAAACTCTTGCATGTCTTCGTATATTTGCCAAAGAAACATCTCTGTGAAATACCTGAGCTTCAATGGGACAATCAGCAGTTTCATTTTATTTAAATTTAGCCAAAGCACTTATCCAGAGCGGCTTACAACTGAGAATTGAGGGATGAGGGCCTTGCTCAAGGGCCCACTAGTGGCATCATGATGGTGGGATTTCAACCTGAAATCTTCTGGTTCAGACGCCAATACCTTAACCACTGAACTCTCACCTCCCTTATATAGCTAACGCCCTCCCTAATATAGTTAATCTGCTATATTTGAGGGTGTACAGACACGTGATGTAAGTTTAAATCTCTTTAAATCACTGCCAGGCAATAAAAGTCTGCAGAAATAAACCAGGATCCATTCATTCATTCATTCATCTTCTACCATCTTACCTACTCATTACGACCCTTTACCCGCTTTATCCGATCTTCCCTCAGGTCACGGGGAGCCTGTGCCTATCTCAGGCGTCTATGGGCATTAAGGCAGGACACCCTGGATGGAATGCCAACCCATCGCAGGACACACACACACACACACACACACATTCATACACCAGGGACAATTTTCCAAAGTGCCAATCAACCTACCATGCATGTTTTTGGACTGCAAGGAAACCACAGAACTCTGAGAAAAAATCCATGAGGCACGGGGAGAACATGCAAACTCCACGCACACATAGACAAGACGTGAATCAACCACTATGGCGAACGTGCTAACCACTAAGCCACCGTGCCCCCTTTAAGCCAGGATAGTACTTTCTATTTATTTGCACAGGGGACACTCCCTCTAGGATTATCACTTTAGGAATTAGCAATGAAATTGCAGGAAACGTCATAGGAATCATAGGTAACGATGACCTCATTTTGCCGACATTACTTTTATTATTTTTTCCCCCAAGAATATTTCAAGAATAATTATTTTTACGAGATAAAAAAAATTTGTATTTTGACATTATATTTGCTTATTGCTTATTTGCTTAAATGTTTATTTGTTGGGAAAAGAACATCTATTATCTCGAAAACACTACGGTTGGGAATCGAAAATACTGGAGTACTTAAGAATTGGATACATGTTATAAAATTAAACTTTCGATTCCTCTTAGCTGGCAATCTGCCAGGACCTTCTGCAGATCCAATCTGCCAGGACCTTGTGCACTAATCTAAACATCAGTTTACGAGCTGGACCTGTTCGGATCCTCCGGTCTCGAGGCACAAACTTCCGACTTGTCTGCCATGGGGGCATTTAACTGCTAGAATGATTATTGTCTGCTTCTCGTGTCTCTGAGATTTTTCCGCCTTCTGGTTGACTCGGATTATTATTCTTATTAAATCCCTTTTGTTTTTGCACCTTGTGTTGTGCACTTGGATCCACCTTTATAGGTGAGACAGAAAGAAACTTAAGTGTAATTACTTGTAACTAATAGACACATTATAACCTGCAATGAAGGGTAAAATCGACATAATTGCACAATTTGTTATATATAAAAAAAACATTATTAAAGTCACTCTTTCTAATGTATTAATTCTGATGGTAGTAGTTTCAGTAAATAGTTTATCCAACTGTTTACATAAGAGTCATGTAAATAGTTAGATGGCGTCAACAAGGTGCTTTGTTTGTTTGTTCCATTCAGTAAAGCATCATTTTTGTAGCGGATGGCTTTCATGATAGACTATGGTATATAGCCAGGCGGGGGTTGCTCAATGTTTAAAGCATAGGCCTTCCAATGCTGGGCCCTCAAGAAAGGCCCTTAACATCAACTGGATAAGTGCATCTGGCCAACACTGACAGATTTTAATTAAAGAAGGCAAAAGAATTAGTGTGAATTTTTCCTGCGAATAATAAGTTAATGGGTTTAGTGGACTTTGGATCCGAAGGTCAATATCAATGTGAAATTTCAACCACAACAAACTACCATTCTTCGGCAAAGCCTTAACCTATTACTGCTATGAAGGAGATACATGTAATCCAAATGGTGTACATGCATGTGGACCACCTGACCATCACGCCCATCTGTGGTGCTTTCAAAAACTACTTCTACAAGTGTCTTTAAGTGTTAATATTTTCCCTCATTGCGATTACATGGTCCATTAAACGTCCCTGTACACAAAGCAATAAAGACATCGACAAAGCAATGACCTAATAATGCTTTAACACCTCGTGAGTTCATGTTAGTGTATGAGTAATTAAGGATGAGTCAGCAGTCATGTGCACAGTAAGACGCACTGCTAAAATATTAACGTTCCTCAAGGTCTTTCTTTTCAACCAGTACAATATACAAGATCAACCAGTACAGTATATAAGATCAACCAGTACAATATACACGATCAACCAGTACAATATATTAGATCAACCAGGACAGTATACAAGCTGGCTGGTGAAGTCCGGGCGGATGAATAACTACGTCATACCTCAGACTAAGTGCTATGGCAGGGAACAACGACAATGTAGTGAGCAAATGAAAATAAAAGTGATTTTACCATATTCTTCAAATGGAGGCAATATTTGTGTTCAATGATCATTCATATAAGGTGTTTAATATAGTGTTAAGGGGCACGGTGGTTTAGTGGTTAGCACGTTCGCCTCACACCGGCAGGGTCCGGGTTCGATTCCCGTCTCGGCCATGTGTGTGTGTGGAGTTTGCATGTTCTCCCCGTGTCTCAGGGGGTTTTTCTCCGGGTTCTCCAGTTTCCTCCCCGGTCCAAAAACAAGCACGGTAGGTTGATTGGCACCTTGGAAAATTGTCTCTAGTGTATGAATGTGTGTGATTGTGAGTGTGTGTGTGTGTCCTGCGATGGGTTGGCATTCCATACAGGGTGTATCCTGCCATAATGCCCATAGACGCCTGAGATAGACACAGGCTCCCTGTGACCCGAGTGAAGATCGGATATAGCGGTAGAAGATGAATGAATGAATGAATGAATATAGTGTTACCTCATTAAAAGATAAATTAAATATTAAAGGTACACGTTTTTTTGGATTTGACCAATGATTGAGTAGAGATCTACCAAGATTCATGAAGATATCTCATTGCGTTCAGGAGTTATAGCCATTTGTGACAATGTGGCCCCGCCTACTTTGAACTTGTTTTTTTTTTATAATTATTGATAATTATTGATTATTGATGTATACTGAACATTTTTACACCGGTTTTGTTCTGATGCCACAAAAAAACCTTGGACTAGTTTGCAAAAGTATCTTTTTTATTCATTCATTCAGTCATCTTCTACCGCTATATCCGATCTTCCCTCGGGTCACGGGGAGTCTGTGCCTATCTCAGGCGTCTATGGGCATTAAGGCAGGATACACCTTGGATGGAATGCCAACCCATCGCAGGGCACACACACGCACAAAATGTTCACGTTCACCTCACACCTCCAGGGCCCGGGTTCGATTCCCTTCTCGGCCATGTGTGTGTGTGGAGTTTGCATGTTCTCTCCGTGCCTCCGTACCCTTTCTCTGGGTTCTCCGGTTTCCTCCCGGTCCAAAAATATGCACAATAGGTTGATTGGTCCTTTGATGGGTTCACATTCCATCCAGAGTGTATCCTGACCCAAGGGAAGATCGGATATAGCAAATGAATGAATGAACACTAGATGCTTGAACCCCTAATAAATAAACACACAATAAATGAATAAATCAATCAATCAATCAAACAATGAATCAATCAATCAATCAATCAATCAATCAATCAATCACAGAAGCACACATATTCCACTTGTTAAGTGTCCTCTTATTGTGAAGTGTAAACCCAAAACTTGGACTTCCTTTTCTTGATAAAAGCCTATTCTGGTCAGCAAGAAAATGTAGATTGGCAGAGGTTATCCTCCCCAGCAGGACAGAGATTGATCTGTGGCCGGAAAATACATCACTGTTCACAAGCGGCCTCCATAAAGTCTGACAAAAGCATGAGGAATGATTGCCAAGAAGAACAGACAAAAACAATCCAAGCATCCAAATAAGCAAAGCTGATCGAGACAAAATTCCCAGCTGCAACTGCAACCCGAATAGCTCCGAACTAGCATTGCCCCAGGGGTGAATACTTGTGCAATACTTACGCAAAGGCACTGCATACTTTAAAAATAAATAAATAAAACAATTTCAACAAACATGGATGTATCTCATGTAACTCTGCGTGCTAAAGAAAGAACCGGATCAGATTGTGTGTGTCGTTATTGAAAGAATGCGTAAAGCTAGCTTTTTACTGTAGTGTGGCGTGATTAATTGGCTAATTGGAACTCTATTAGCTCTAAACGTTTCCAAGAAGTCTCTACAGCATGAGATCTGCAATTGAATTTCATTATTAGAAGCTGTTTTTGGAGATAATCGAGAATCTCAAAAGAGAATCTGATATTGTGTTTAAATTGCAGCCTACTAATTGAGTCAAAAGCTACCATGAACGAATATTTAACTGATTTTAATTCCGTATAAAGGGTCACGGTCGCTTAGTGGTTAGCTCACTCGCCTCACACCGACACGGTCTGGGTTCGATTCCCGTCTCGGCCATGTGTGTGTGGAGTTTGCATGTTCTCCCGGTGCCTCAGGGTTTTTTTCTCCGGGTTCTCCGGTTGACATGCACGGTAGGTTGATTATCACCTTAGAAAATTGTCCCTAGTGTATGAATGTGTGTGTGAATGTGTGTGTGTGTCCTGCGATGGGTTGACATTCCATCCAGGGTGTATCCTGCCTTAATGCCCATAGACGCCTGAGAGACTCCCCGTGACCCGAGGGAAGATCGGATAAAGCAGTAGAAGATGAATGAATTAATTAATAATTCCGTAGAGTGTATACAGTCACAGGAAAGTGTTCCAGCAAAAACCTTCAGTCACAGATTCCCCCCCCCCCACCCATTTTAGCACTGATCTTGTTATTGTAATCGCTATTCACTCGAGAAACGTTTCGTGGACCCGTAGCCAGTGTTTCACCGGGCTTGTTCGAACCCGTCTCCTGTTCCGTGTGTTAATTAGATTTCTGAGATTAGCAGCCGTAATGAGGTTAGCTCGAACGAGATTGTGTGACTCATATTAGATTAAAAGGAGATCATTCTTTGTGATCCAATCAGAATCATGACATTATTGACACATATAACATGCCACACCACCCGGTGTAAATGTCACAGGTTTTTATGGTCCTTCTTCTTATCACTGCAACTGATATATTAATATATCAGATGTATATATACAGTCATGTGAAAAAACCCTTTGAAAGCATGTGGTTTTTTGTAACATTTTTAATAAATGGTTATTTAATCTCCGTTTCAACAATACAGAGAGATTAAAATAATCCAACTAAACAAAGAAAACTGAAGAAAAGTCTTTTCAAGATCTTCTGTAAATGTCATTTTACAAAAATGCCTATTCTAACTGAGGAAAAAGATAGGACACCCTTGCCCCTAATAGCGAGTGTTACCTCCTTTGGCTGAAATAACTGAAGTGAGACGGTTCTTGTAGCCATCTACCAGTCTCCGACATCGGTCTGAGGAAATTTTACCCCACTCCTCAATGCAGAACTTTTTCAGCTGTGAGATGTTTGAGGGGTTTCTTGCACGTACAGCCCTTTTCAAGTCACCCCACAGCATCTCAATGGGATTCAAATCTGGACTTTGACTTGGCCATTCCAGGACTCTCCATTTCTTCTTTTTCAGCCAATCTTTGGTTGATTTACTAGTATGTTTTGGGTCATTGTCTTGTTGCATGGTCCAGTTCCGCTTCAGCTTTAATTTTCTAACTGATGGTCTCACATGTTCTTCAAGCACCTTCTGATACACAGTAGAATTCATGGTGTATTCTATGATGGTGAGCTGACCAGGTCCTGCTGCAGCAAAGCAGCCCCAAACCATGACACTTCCACCTCCATGCTTCACAGTTGGTATGAGGTTCTTTTCTTGGAATGCTGTGTTTGGTTTACGCCAAACATGTCTTCTGCTGTTGTGTCCAGATAATTCAATTTTGGACTCATCTGTCCAAAGAACATTATTCCAGAAGTCCTGGTCTTTGTCAACTTTATCTCTGGCAAATGTCAGTCTGGCCTTGATGTTTCTCTTGGAAAGCAAAGGTTTCCTCCTTGCACACCTCCCATGCAAGTTAAAGTTGTACAGTCTCTTTCTGATTGTAGAGGCATGTACTTCTACATCAACAGTAGCCAGAGCCTGCTGTAGTTCTCGAGATGACACTTTAGGGTTTTTGGAGACCTCTTTTAGCATCTTGCGGTCTGCTCTTGGGGTGAACTTGCTGGGGCGACCAGTCCTGGGCATGTTGGCAGTTGTTTTGAAAGCCCTCCACTTGTAGACTATCTTCCGGACAGTGGAATGGCTGATTTCAAAATATTTTGAGATCTTTTTAAATCCCTTCCCAGACTCATAGGCTGCTACAATCTTTTTTCTGAAGTCCTCTGACAGCTCTTTTGCTCTCACCATGGTGCTCACTCTCACTTCAACAGTCAGGAGCACACCAAACTAAATGTCTGAGGTTTAAATAGGGCAAGCCTCATTCAACATGCAGAGTAACGATCTACTAGTTATGTGTACCTGGTGTGATATACCTGTGTGAGATCTGAGCCAATTTAAGAGGGAATACATGTGAGGGTGTCCTATCTTTTTCCTCAGTTAGAATAGGCATTTTTGTAAAATGACATTTACAGAAGATCTTGAAAAGACTTTTCTTCAGTGTTCATTGTTTAGTTTGATTACTTTAATCTCTCTGTATTGTTGAAACTGAGATGAAATAACCATTTATTAAAAATGCTACAAAAAACCACATGCTTTCAAAGGGTGTCCTAATTTTTTCACATGACTGTAATATATATATATATATATATATATATATATATATATATATATATATATATATATATATATATATATATCTATATATATATATATATATATATATATAAAGAACTAAACATAGAGGTTAGGAGTCGTTTGTACAGTAGATAAGACAAAGTAGATAAGACAAACAATGTCTAATCGTGTCACCGATAAGACAATGTACAGTAGATAAGACAAACAAAATCGTCGTAGCCTGCTGGAGCCTTATGAATGTTTCATTAAGTCAGAATATGGTACAAAATTGCATCAGAAGATGTTATTCTTGTGCGAGGACACGGCCGTACAGTGTCACATGCAACAAGCAGACAGATTCGGAGTAGCGCACGCATGCTATACACATACACACATACATATTTGTACATTCCCAGGTCTGAATAGGGGAAAAAATATTCTACACACACACACACACACACACACACACACACACACACACACACATATATATATATATCCACCCAAACTGCAAATTCTGTATAGGTGGAATAAGCTTTTATAAATGTTTCTGTAGATTTACACATGGTATAAGGAAGGGACAGGGGGTTTAAATGTAGGTTGATCAATAAATTTAAGCAAAACGATATAAATTAAAATGCATGCAGTTCGTTTAGTCAGCAGGCGGGTGATATTGCTGGATTGGTAGAGATGAAAGTACTGTACATTTATCCTACCACGGTCCCCTTAATTAGGGCTCGCAGGAAATGTAAAAAGCTTAAAGTGGTCCAGAAAGTAAGCAAAAAGTATACAACAAAAATTAAGATTATATATTTAGAGCTGTGCGTTTCAATTCAATTTTGGATACAGTGGGGGAAACGCGTGCCTGTGTTTAATCTGCGTTTTAGGGTTTTGCCGCTGTCATGTTGATCCCACAGCGCCACACACACACCTCACCATTCAACACCATGGTTTTGTTCGGGGTTTCTGGAATAAATTATAAATTCCTTTGTTCAAACCTGAACGACCGATGAAACCGCGCCAACTCTTGGAAACGAGCTCTTCGGATTCATCAGGGCTCACCGCCATGTTGTATTTCGTTTCTCGCAAGGGTGGTTAAACGTACGTGGGTAGATGTCGTGGGTAGATGTTTCCACTAGATTTTAGCATAGAGATTTTTGCTCATTCGGGTACAAATGTGAGGAGGCCGAAGGTGCACACAGTGTCCAATACATCCCAACGGTGTTGAATAACGTCGAGGTCCGTTCTCTATAGCAGGTCTCTCAAGCTCTTCCACTCCAACTCCAGTGGCGAGTATAGAGCCAATGAAATGCAGTTCATCCTACTTCATCCAACGACATCCCATATAATTGTGTCCATATAAACGTTTATGGAAGAACCAAGTATGGCTGGAAAAGTCATGTGGCCCTATATATTGTGTATATATAGATATAGAGGTGGGAGCTCAGTGGTTAAGGAATTAGCCTCTGTTCCAGAAGATCGCAGGTTTAAATCCCATCACCACTAGTAGTGGGCCCTTGAACAAGACCCTTAACCCTCAGCTGCTCAGTTGTAAGCTCAGGATAAAAGCGTCTGCCAATGCCGTAAATATAGTGTCCAAAAGGTTGGAAAACCATGTTGGAAAAAGATGGAAAACCAGGAAACACCCAGCACCTAATGCCGGGACCTTTCACCTTCTCCATCTGCACAAATGGACACTGGTCTCTTTACACTGGTCCCTATATACTTTTTAAACTTTATGCACTATTTTTTTTGTTTTATAAAGATATCTTGTTTTCAATCTATTTTTATTTTGTTTTTATTCTTTTTTATTTTTTTCACTTACATTTATTTATAATGTCTGCACGTTTTCTTCTTATTTCCGTTATGGTGGACGGTCGTAAAAAGCATTTCACTGCATGTCGTACTATATATGTATGTGTATGTGACAAATAAAGTGAGAATTTGATGTTTTTAGGATGTATTTTCTATAAATGGTCCACTCTAATATTTGCTTTCAGGCTAGAAATCCAAAACACAGAGGAAATAATAGGATGTTCCTAAATATCCATATACTTGGGGACTGGGGCTTTAGTTAATACACCAAAGATCAACTATGTGAACGGGACATTTATGTAACCCAACTATCCATTCATTGCGCAATGCCTTGACGTTTTCTTGTTTAGTGAAGTAACAGAATGTGCAGTGTTGACGCAGCAGAGCATTTTCTGTCAGCATAAAGTGGAAGCAGATAAATTAGCCCAGTGTGTTATGTTCATTCCCTTTTGTGGATCGTTTATCAACCTTATATTTACTAAAGTGACATTTTAAATATTTCATATTTCTTCTATGAGATTTAGCAAAAATTGTGGTAATTGCATTTCACACCTAGGCCTTCAGTAGTGCTCCGTCTGAATTGATGGTTATAAAAACCATCTTAATATGTAGAAATTCAGTATAAATTGCCATTGCTGTAGACACAATAAATGTCTGTACTGAATAAACAAACCAGGGGCGAACTACTGCAGCTCCAGACATGTATTCTACTGCAGCTCCAGCCATGACCCACATAAGAAACATCAATAATAAACTTGCAATATTATTTCGGAAAAAAGCAGCATTTTACTCACCAACAAATCGGATTGTTTGTAAACAAAATCCATCATTCTCTCTTTCCTCAAAACCAGTTGCTAACGTGAAAGAGGCGGATAAATCCTCTTGCTGATCGTGACAGGCGGAGTTTCGGAGTTCTCCAAACTTTCCTAACAATGTCCGGCTTTTCTTGAAAAGTCCGACTTGAAAATGGCCTTGAAAGTAAATCCGCCATTTAATCTTTTTATTCTTCTCCTTCAGCCATTAGGGGGCGACAAAAATAGCTAAATTGGACCCAATCTAGACTACGGCTCTGAATACCGCATTCCTATCACGGCTCTTTGGAATAGCGCCGGGCGATTCCTTAAAAAAGTAACAGCACACCGCGCACCATCGGGCTGCACGATATGATGGTTTATAATGAGAGAGATTATAATAGTGATGCTTTTGCAAGCACCACTTAATAGTGAAAGTATGTCTCATAAGAGAGTGTGCCGTATTTTCCAGTAATGCAGCTCAGCCATTGCAGCTGCTCTCCAATGCAATTCCAGTCATGTTTATTTCTAAAGCACCTTTAACAATGATCTCAAAGCAGCTTTATACAGATGAAGTGGTAATACGAAAACCTAGTGGTTTGTTCCTTATAATGTATAATACAGTGGTGTGAAAACGTGTTTGCCCCCTATTTTTGTTGCAAGGGTTTTGAAGCACGAAGCTCCTTTTTACGATCATGCCACACCAGGTCACTTTGGCTAGGTCACTCCAGAGCCAGTCAGACTTGCTGATGTGTTTTGGATCATTGTAGTACTTCAGAACACATCTTCACTTCAGCTTGAGGGACACCAAATGTTCATTTATTACAGTTTCATCATTGTTGAGGTGTAAATACATCTGTCATCTATTCTTGACACAAACTGACTCATGGTTTGTTCATACAGTGTTTTTACTTTCTCTCTATTGCAATCACGGTCATTATTTTGCCTTCCGTTATTTGTTATCAATCTGAAAAAAGAAACAATCAGCGTCATCTGTATATAAAAATGGTGGTTTTGTCTTAATACTCATCCAGTTCCGAGGTGATCCGTCTTCATGTCAGTCAGTCCAGGTGTCAGTCCTTCTCTCCTTTTGTCCTTTGTCGTTCTTCCCGCCTTCAAATCTTTCATCCGTCCTTCCATCCATCGGTGCGTCCATCACTCAATAATTAACCAGTCCTTCCCGAAATCTCTCCGTCCCTCATTTGTTCCCTCTGTCCTTTTTCATCAAACGAGTGTGTGTTTGGAAATTTACATAAAGCTACTGTTTTAATACTTATATATATATATATATAAATTGCCCACGGTTCAGTACAACGGTTCTCAAGGATTTGTCGAATGGTTCCTTTGGCTGAGATGGAGATAATAATTATGATTATTTATTTATTTGTTTTATCCCTTATTACACTTTAAAAATCCATTACGCAGTAATAGTTACGCCGTGCACCTTTGTTGATCGATACTTGACACTAAAAGCAAAATAAAATGTCATTGTAGACCCAAAAAAGCCCACATCCGTGTACTCTCCTCACTCTCTCTCTCTCTCTCTCTCTCTCTCTCTCTCTCTCTCTCTCTCTCTCTCTCTCTCTCTCTCTCTCTCTCTCTCTCTCTCTCTCTCTCTCTCTCTCTCTCTGAGGAAAGCAGCCGAGATGACGTAAGGACGTGTTTATTTCCGAACGGGTCCCATGAGTCCAGGCCCACGTCATCCCGCAGTAATCAGAGCTGATGGAGAACACTTAAAAGCGTGTTAGCTTTGACCCCATTACCCGGAGAACAACTGGCTCGGGTCTAACGAGGAATCATTCGATGTAATTTACTTAGACTCCAATTCACTTCTTCTAAGCCGAGCAGCAGCTCAGATAATGACTAGAGACAAATCTCAAAGGCAAATTTGAAAATAAAGACATCCGGAATGAATGGAAAGGAGTTTTAAGTTTTTTTTTTATTATTACTATTTATTTAAAGATGAAGCTTATTTTGTGTATGGAGGGGGAGGGGTTCTTTTTCAGCATGTAAAGTGCTCACTTCTTCAAAATGTCAGATGAAAGGTGGACGTGAGAGGCAAAGGCGACTCCGGCAGAATGTCAGGCGTAATCGCGGCGGCTCAGCGGGGTTGAAGGGTAAAATGAATCAGGACTGGAGCGGACAGACAGACCTCCTGCCTACCTGTCCATTATCACTTCATCACTCAGCTTATCTAACTTCATTATGCGCAGGCCATGTTTTTCCGAACACTCGTGTTTTAGAGGGGAAACAATTTTTACCTCGTGAGATATCTATTGATTCTATAGGGATCGAGATGAATCCGATTGTTTTTCCATATCAGTTGGAACAGATTGCAGGTGGTGCCCAAAGATTTGTTTGATTTTATAATGATGAATATTACATTTACATTTTAAAATGGGATTTACATTGGGATGGTGCCAGGACGTATTTTGAGGTGCTTATTCTGTGCGTATTATTTCCATGTTCATGGTTTCAAATATATATTTCATGGTTTCGAAATATATATATATATATATATATATATATATATATATATATATATATATATATATATATATATATATATATATATATATATATATATGTGTGTGTGTGTGTGGTGGTTATGTGTTTCTGGACAGATAAAAAGAGACCAATATTGCAGAATGAAATCGGAAGAAACGTAGATTCAGAGATGTAGATTCAGATCAAAGAAAATTTGGGATCATTCCAAATTACAACATAAAGAAAACACTGTACATTGTATTTACCACTTTTTTAAGATGAAATCGTTTTTATATTTTTATATATTTTTTATTTATATAAAATAAATATTTCTTGTATTTTTATGTAATATAACATTTTATATGCAATAATATTATTGCTGTTGTTGTTTAACAAACCTTGAAGAACTAACATATACCTAGTGCATAAAGGTGGTAGTGCAGTTGGTGCTGGAGATCACCGTCAATAATAATAATAATAATAAGAAAATAATAATAATAATAATAATAATAATAATAATAATAATAATAATAATAATAATAATAATAATAATAATAATAATAATAATAATAATAATAATAATAATACAGTGATAACAAAAATGTATAATTCCGGTTTTTCTCCGGTTTCCTCCCGGTCCAAAAACATGCACGGTAGGTTGATTGGCACCTTGGAAAATTGTCCCTAGTGCATGAATGTGTGTGTGTGTGTGTGTGTGTGTGTGTGTGTGTGTGTGTAAGTGTGTGTGTGCGCCCTGCGATGGGTTGGCATTCCATCCAGGTGTATCCTGCCTTAATGCCCATAGACTCCTGAGATAGGCACAGACTCCCCGTGACCCGAGGGAAGATCGGATAAAGCGGTAGAAGATGAATGAATAATAATAATAATAATAATAATAATAATATATATAATAATAATAATAATAATAATAATCACAATAATAATAATAGCAATAATAATAATATTACAGTGATAACAAAAATTTATATTTTTTATTATTACTGTATTATCATTATTATTATTAGCATTATTATTATTATTATTATTAGTAGTAGTAGTAGTAGTAGTAGTAGTAGTTGTAGTAATATTGTTGTTGTTGTTGTTTAAAAAAACCTTGACGAACCCACATATATCTCACAGATAAAGATGTAGGTGAAGATGGTGGTGATGATGGTAGAGATCTATCCTCCTCACGGCAGTGATTATATAAATTAGAGATACAGATGTATGAGCTACGCTTCTTCTCTGCAGTTTGTGGCCCAGCCGAACTGTCAGCAGCTCCTGGCTTCGCGCTGGTACGATGAGTTCCCAGGCTGGAGGAGGCGCCACTGGGCAGGCAAGCTCATCACGTGCATCTTCATCGGCCTGCTCTTTCCCCTCTTCTCCGTCTGCTACCTGGTGGCTCCCAAAAGTCGAATCGGCCTTTTCATCCGCAAACCCTTCATCAAGTTCATCTGCCATACGGCGTCTTACCTGACCTTCCTCTTCCTCCTCCTGCTGGCCTCGCAGCGAATCGTTCCCACAGACCCCAAGCGCCAAGGCCCCGAGCCCACCACGGTGGAGTGGATGATCCTGCCCTGGGTTCTAGGTAAATGCTCAATATCCAAAATCATGTTAATCTGGAATTCTTATGATTTAAGAAAATGGGATTATTCCAGCTGTGGTACTTTGTGCAGATGTTTAATTGGAATTTTTTGGGGAATGTGAATAGAATTTGTCACATATATATTACAGCACAGTGAAATTCTTTCTTCGCATATCCCAGCTGGTTTGGAAGCTGGGGTCAGAGCGCAGGGTCAGCCATGATACGGCACAGAGGGTTAAGGGCCTTACTCAAGGACCCAAGAGTGGCATCTTGGCAATACTAGATTATTGGGCTCAAACCCCCGATAAGCAGCCCAGCACCTTAAACCACTGAGCTACACCCCTCCCCCTTTTTCTTTCCCTTCTTAACTGAGCACTTGAGGGATAAAGGCCTTGCTCAAGGGCCAGAAGAGTGGAGGTTATTATTACAGTATATGGTTAATGGAATGGGATGTAAAAGTCAAGTGTCCACAAACTTTTGTCAAAATAGTTCATGACAGACACACACACACATATATACACACATTTTACTTCTGCTGCTGTAGTATATATGTTATATATATATATATATATATATATATATCTATATATATATATATATATATATATATATATATATATATATATATATATATATAGTTGTAATGACAATAAAAACCACTTGACTTTCCCTAGTGCACTGAATGCATTGCTTCTCTCCTTGAACAGGTTTCATATGGACAGAGATCAAGCAGATGTGGGATGGCGGGTTACAGGATTACATCCACGACTGGTGGAACCTCATGGACTTTGTTATGAACTCCCTCTACTTGGCAACCATTTCACTGAAGATAGTCGCATACGTCAAGGTATGTTGTGTTACAATAATCATAGCAAATTCTGGGAAGACTAGGGACATTTTCCAGAGAAAGCGCATGAGCGATGACCTATTGGCGCCCCAGATTTACCTCAGACATACCATGATCATCTGGCCTACATCGAGCCATGAGCTCACCGAGTACAACGCCAGGATACAACCACAACTCGGCCACAAGAAATGAAATAGATTTGGATTGTTTTCTGTCTAATTCTGAATTCTGTTTTTGAAGCAAATTGCAGAAGGAGGACACCATTCACTAGACGTACTACACAGTATATGTTAAACACAGAGGTGGGAAGTAGCGGATTCTATTTACTTGCTTTAAATAGTTTAGTGTACTTCATTCATTCATTCATTCATCTTCTAACGCTATATCCGATCTTCCCTCGGGTCAAGAGGAGCCTGTGCCTCTCAGGCGTCTATGGGCATTAAGGCAGAATACATCCTGGATGAAATGCCAACCCATCGCACACACACTCACATTCACACACACATTCATACACTAGGGACAATTTTCCAAGGTTCCAATCAACCTACCGTGCATGTTTTTGGACCGGGGAGGAAACCGGAGAACCCAGAGAAAAAAAACCCTGAGGCACGCGGAGAACATGCAAACTCCACATACACATGGTCGAGACGGGAATCGAACCTCGACCCTGGCGGTGTGAGGCGAACCACTAATACATATGAAAACTTTAGGAAGTTTAGGAAGAGGAATGTGGTCTTATACTGTATGTGTCTGAAATATGATTCTAGGAATTGGGGATGTACAAATAGGTCTACTAGTGAGCAACTGCATTAATCAATTTTCTTATAAGGGATTAATTATTACTAGTACTGCTACTGGATAACAATCCAATACTAACGCTAATTTCTCCATTAACACCGTAAAAACGCCATGTGATAGTTATCAGAACAAAGCTATATTCACACTGCCAGTTCATGAACTACAGCATCTAAACATTTACAGCATTTGGCATTTTGACTTACAACTGAGCAATCAAGGGTTAAGGGCCTTGCACAAGGGCCCACTGGTGCCACCTTGGTGGTGGTTGGATTTGAACCGGAGATCTTCCAGCCCAGAGGCCAATGTCGTAAACACCACTTAGATAGTTTTAGTTTCACAACTCATATTCGGTGTATTAGTCTTAATAAAGCAATCACTTGTTATGTGTCTTTAACAATGAGGGATGACACCTTTCTGAAATAGAATATGGTTCATATTATGATGTGTAGGAGTTTGAAATGTTCCGTGATTAATGCTCCAGGGATGATTCATTTCAAATAGGTCACTTATCCTGCAATCATTATTGTCATTGAAAAATGCCAATATGTGTCTGTATTTACTCTAAGAAAAAAAACAAGAATCAAATTTACTGCCGAGTCTGGAAATCCTGTTTACCAATGGAGAAGTAAAGCAAAATATAGGAAGCAATGACTATTTATTTGCATTTTTAAAGCATTTAGACCTGGTTTGAATAAACAGTTTCTGCCAGGGTATTTTCTGTTTTTATTATTTACACAAATGTCTATTAATAAGTATCATAGGTCAATATTAAAAGAATCCCCGGAAATACATGTTTTCCTTCTTTAATAGTAGTTATGATCTGTTTAATATCTAGGGCTTAAATTCTTACATTCTCTATTATTTTATTTATTTATTTATTCATTAATTCATTCATTCATCTTCTAAAAACCGCTTTATCTTATTTTTATCCGATCTTTTCCTTTCCTCGGGTCACGGGGAGCCTGTGCCTATCTCAGGATCTCAGGCGTCTATGGGCATTAAGGCAGGATACACCCTGGATGGAATGCCAACCCATCGCAGGGCACACACACACACATTCACACACTAGGGACAATTTTCCAATGTGCCAATTCACCTACCGTGCATGTTTTTGGACAGGGGGGGAAACCGGAGAACCCGGAGAAAAACCCCCTGAGGCACGGGAAGAACATGCAAACTCCACACACACACATGACCGAGACGGGAATCGAACCCGGATCCTGGCGGTGTGAGGCGAACGTGCTAACCACTACGCCACCGTGCCCCAGCTAGATTATGCATATTTTCTTTGCCTATCCCAGCTTGTTTTTGGAACCTGGGGTAAGTGCGCAGGGTCAGCCATGATACAGCGCCTCCTGGAGCACAAAATGCCTTTCTCAAGGAGCCAAGAGTGGCATCTTTGCAATACCAGGGCTCGAACCCCCGACCTTCCAATAAGTAGCCTAGTGCCTTAAAACGCCTGATATACCCCCTCCCTTCTGAATTATAAACCTATGCGCATTTTATTCACACCATACAAATATGGCAATAATAAAGCAATCTTTTCTCTTCCATGACAGTACAGTGAGAGCAAACCCAGGGACAGCTGGGAAATGTGGCACCCCACGCTGGTGGCCGAGGCAGTATTCGCCATCGCTAACATCTTCAGCTCCCTGCGCCTCATCTCCCTCTTCACCGCCAATTCCCACCTCGGCCCTCTGCAGATCTCGCTAGGCCGAATGCTTTTAGACATCCTCAAGTTCCTTTTCATCTACTGCCTGGTGCTGGTGGCCTTCGCCAACGGCCTCAACCAACTCTACTTCTACTACGAGACCAAAGGCATCGACAACTGCAAGGGCATCCGCTGCGAGAAGCAGAACAACGCTTTCTCGACGTGCGTTTGTCTGTTCAACTCAAATGCATGTACTATCCTTATTTTAAAGGAACACGAAGCAGAAGAGAGTTTCGATCTTATCCTTGGTCTAGGAAAGTCCAAACCAGCCATGAATAACCATACATTAAACATTATTGGAATTAAATTTGGGTTTAGAGCTTTTGGCATTCAAACTAGTGATAATACAATTTCTACATGTAATTACGAAAGAATTGAAAATTGATTTATATGACGGTCGTGATGGTCCCCATATTGATTTGGCACATGTTTTTACTCTGGATGCCCTTCCTAACGCAACCCTCCCCATATATCCGGGCTTGGCACCAGGAATCCACCGGCTTGTGCACCGGGAGGCCTTGCTCAAGAGCCCACTAGTGGCCTTTTGGCTGGGACTTGAACGTGCAAAGCTTCGGTTCCAATGCTTTAACCACTGGACTACTACCTCCCCTTGATTTACATATAAATAGACAGCAGAATTCACTTTTTTTTAAAACACGCTTTTACTATAAATAGGACTAATGTTTTGCCAGTTACACATAACATTTACATTTACAGTATTTAGAGGATGCCCTTATCCAGAGCGACTTACAATTGAGGGTTAAGGGCCTTGCTCAAGGGCCCACTAGTGGCACCTTGGTGGTAGTGGGGTTTGAACCTGTGATCTTCCTATCCAGAGTCCAACACCTTAACCACTGGGCTATACCACCTCCCTATAAGGCAGCGAATTTGTCTAATATAAAAAAAAAAACGGTATAAAACTTATGTTAATAAAACCTATGTAATTAAAAATAAGCATTAGATAGATACATACATACATTACAACCAACGTTTTCCAGCAATTTGTTATTCTTTGCCAAACTCTGACCCCTGAGTTCGGGGCACATATCTGTATAGCATGTCTTTAACCCCGTTTTGTTGTGAAATCGCATCAAACGGCTTCCAGCCCAAAAACAGCCAATTTAACGTATGTATTCCTCCATTGCCAGTTGATGCATATTTGAGGTCATATTGGAGGCACTAATTGCACAATTATAGTAAGTAAAAAAACACTCCTAATGAATATTATTATATGATTGTAAATAAATTCAGGCAACAAGGGGTTAAATGCAGTACTATCATATATATATATATATATATATATATATATATATATATATATATATATATATATATATTTATTTATTTATTTATTTATATATGTTCAGGTAACTTCCGAGTTAAATGGCACACAAAACAAAGATAAATATTACAGCAAGGTTCAGTCAAAACAACATGATCTAGTGTGAAAAACACAAAAGAACAGGGCGAGAAAACAATAGCATGTTTATATACAGGTATAACAGAGCGTATACTTTCCCTGGGATTGCAATACGGCTATTAATTCTGTTTCGACGGGTTTTGTAGTCCTTGGCTGCGATATAAGTAAGCCTGAATATATTTGTCGGCATTTTTTATCAGTTTTAGTCGCATGATATGGTTAATGGAAACACCGTCATTTCGCAACGGTTTTTTAAATCGACATTTGGAAAATATCGCAAAAGTTTTCCCTACAGATTTGCTAACAATAACTAGCAATATTTAGCCTAGTTAGCATGTTTACCTTGCTAACAATAGTTAGACTAGCATAGCATCCCGTTTGAAATCCAACTAATGGACAATTTTTACTCATTTTTATTTTATTTTATTTTTGTTTTGATATCTATTCTGCTTTATTCATTAGCAGACTTTGTAGTCGTAGTCAATATACAGAATAAGGTGTTGAGGCAAAATGAAGGAGTTGCTTCACAATGGATAGTTACTTTGATTATTACAGTAGACAGGATAGTTACTACACATGAAGTTACTTTCTGCAATATATATATATAAGTAGCTTTATATATAAGTTAAATGGTACACAAAGCAAAGATAAATATTACAGCAACGTTCAGTCAAAACAACATGATCTAGTGTGAAAAACACAAAAGAACCGGGTGAGAAAACAGTAGCCTGGTTATAAACAGTTATAACAGAGCGTATACTTTCCCTGGGATTGATGGCTGAGAGTCATTAAATAAATACATGCATTAGCAATCAGTGCAACACGACTATTAATTCTGTAGCGACGGGTTTTATAGTGGTTGGCAGCCTTGCTGGAATTGTGCTATTGTAGTTTGAATCTCACATTCAAGTTTGTCATAAACGACCCTTCACATTTTGTACATTAATGTACAATGATACATAATTTGCATTCCTTAAGATAAAGCTCGTCATCATTTATCTCCTACAGGTTGTTTGAAACACTGCAGTCTTTATTCTGGTCCATATTCGGCCTGATCAGTTTGTACGTGACCAACGTGCAAGCCGACCACAAATTCACCGAGTTTGTAGGCGCCACGATGTTCGGCACGTATAACATCATCTCCCTGGTGGTGCTCCTCAATATGCTCATCGCCATGATGAACAACTCGTATCAGCACATTGCAGTAAGTGCTATAAACAGGCCTCGTCTGCAATGCTGACTTCATTGCCTTGAATTATTACTGCCTTCCCGGTGAATAAGCTGAGTCCGTATTGGATGCGCATTCTCCGGCATGATTTACCGCACGTCCTTTTATTTCGCAATAGGACCATGCTGACATCGAGTGGAAATTTGCCAGGACGAAGTTGTGGATGAGCTATTTTGAAGAGGGGGGCACGCTGCCACCGCCGTTTAACATCGTCCCCAGCCCCAAATCCATGTGGTACCTGATTAACTGGGTTAAAATTCACATTTTCAGAAGAAGGTTGAGGAATACCGGATTTCCAGCATTAGGGGTGAGCCTATTATTATTATTATTAGTATTATTATTATTATTATTATTATTATGCTATTCATTCATTCATCTTCTACTGCTATATCCAATCTTCCCTCGGGTCACGGGGAGTCTGTGCCTATCTCAGGCGTCTATGGGCATTGAGGCAGGATACACCCTGGATGGAATGCCAACCCATGCCAACACACACACACACACACATTCACACACTAGGGACAATTTTCCAAGGTGCCAATCAACCTACCGTACATGTTTTTGGACCGTGAGGCAAACATAGTAACCACTAAGCACTATTATTATTATTATTATTATTATTATTAGCATAGCCTTTATTTGTCACATATATTTGTTTGGAAGCTAGGGTCAGAGCGAAGGGTCAGCGATTATACAGCGCTCCTGGAGCATAGGGGTTAAGGGCCTTGCTCAAGGACCCAAGTCTGGCAGCTTGGTGATTCCATGGACTCGAACCCCCTACTTTCTGATCAATAGCCTTAAACCACTGAGCTACACTTTCCCCCACTGACCTACACCCTCCCCCAATATTATTATTATTATTGTTATTATTATTTTTAATTGGAATTGGAATATCGGAAATATTTATTCTGACATATAGGTTTAACACACAGGAGTAAGTCTAACATGTGCATCCTTATACGGGCTTGTCAAAAGTTAGGAGACATCTAGTCTTTAAACTAAGGATGCCAAAGTTATTAACACATTAACGTAAATTCAATTTAACCGTTTCATTAACACGCGATTAACGCATTACTATGTGAGTGATCTGCTCCTTCACTCGGCGTTGTGTTGGCAATTGAACCCTAAATTTCCCCCGAATTACACCTACTACACCTATGGAACCTTACGCAAGCGCATCGCATTCCCAAATCCGTATTACACAATAAAGCTCATTTTTATCTTTTCGGAATGCAATGCGCTTCCGTATAACCTAAACATATCACCAGTTTATATGGAAAAGCAACCGGAACACAATTCTTAAAGGAGCCACGTCCCATATTTTACAAATAAAACAATCAAAGTAACATTGACATTAACAGGAAATTAATATTAAAAGAAGAATTTCCAGAGTAAATTTCGAGAGCAATTTATATAATTATAACATCTGTTACAGTTAGTTACAGTACTGGAAACATGAATTAAATAATATAAAGTATTAACTTTATGGTAAATGTGAGATTAATCAAGTTAACTCATGACAATTGTATGAATAATCGATAAACATACACGTGATCTATTTGTTTCTATGCAACAAACCTGGTTAAGAAAAAAAAACACACATAAAGACTAGAAAGTGAAAAAGTGAGGGATAGATCTCTGGACAGACGTTTAGAGGCACAGCAACAGTATTTGAATGTGTGTGAAGCTTTAATCCATGTTACAGCAGGATTTTTTAGTGAAAATAATGTTTGAAATCGCTCTATTTATATGGTCATTTGTTAAAAAAAAGAATATTCACACGTTATTTGTTGCATATATTAAAAAAATAACATGAACGTCTCCCTCAAAAGCCATTAAAACTTTTGCCAAGCACTGTATAATCTTACATAACATGCCGATTTGGTCGTTTATTTCTCTACCGCCTCCAATCTCGATCTGAGCATATGTGCATTTGTACGTTCTGCTCATTTCCACAAACAAGCGGCAGACGAATGGCTTTGCATGCAGATGTTTTAAACTGAAAAAAGCTCAACAGCTGGACTGCGCCTTTATCTTCATAAGCAAAACACCAAGTGCGAGCCCGGCGATTGTAAATAACGGCATGTCGGGAGGAACGGGACACTTTTTAAAACAAATGCTGCAGCTTCCAATTTTCATCCGCACCAAATAAATCATTGTTTTTGTTTGTTTTTAGAAAAGAGCCGCGGAAAAAGTACGACTCGGCCACCAATATCAGGTTCGCATTCAAGTCACTACTCGAAGGTTCATATTTTTCGGTCCTGTGAACAAGTTTTTTTTATTCGTTTTTCTTTTCTTTTCTTTTCTTTCTTTCTCGGAATTGTTCCTGTAGGAGGTTTTGAGAAACCTGGTGAAAAGATACGTGGCAGCTATGATCCGAGACGCAAAGAAAGAGGAAGGACTTACAGAAGAAAACTTCAAGGTAATCATTTATCTGTTTTAGCTTCACTGCTGGAATTGATTTGGGGGGGGAAAAACGGGGGTTTGGCAACCTGGGAAAACGTGCGCATAGTAAAACATTGAGAACTAAATTTAAAAAAATGCTGTAAAAATGATATAAAAGAAAAAAATAATAAAAGCACTTTCTAAGAGCCATTATTTATGGGATGTAGCTGCGCAGAAAACGGATCAAAGTGTGGCATTAACAGTGTTTGGAAATCACACTTAGCTGGCAACATTTGAATCGGTGAAATCCCGGGCACGACTACAAATTTAGTGAAAGCACTTCAGCATTACTGAAATATAACCCCAGTCTTATAGTCTTTTAAAGTAAAATAAAGTATGATATATGCTATATCGTCTAGCAGTCAATTGTCCAGATGTGAATCCAGCAATTATTTCAGCAGGTTAAACCAGATATACTGTATCAAATATATGCACATACATGTAACAGAGCTGTCAAAATTAAGGGCTGTTTTGATCATTCATTCATTCATTCATCTTCTACCGCTTTATCCGATCTTCCCTCGGGTCACGGGGAGCCTGTGCCTATCTCAGGCATCTATGGGCATTAAGGCAGGATACACCCTGGATGGAATGCCAACCCTCACACACAATGACACACATATTCATACACTAGGGACAATTTTCCGAGGTGCCAATCAACCTACCGTGCATGTTTTTGGACCGGGGAGGAAACCGGAGCACCCGGAGAAAAACCTCCTGAGGCACGGGGAGAACATGCAAACTCCACACACACATGGCCGAGACGGGAATCGAACCCGGACCCTGGAGGTGTGAGGCGAACGTGCTAACCACTAAGCCACCTTTGTTTTGAACATTATTATTAAAAATATAATAAAATAAAAGCAGAAATTAAAATAGTGGAACACATTTATTCATGATGTCCTTTCGACACTCATCTAAAAAGAACTAGTGAAAGTAACCAAATGAAATTTTAAATATATATTTAAATATTATATTATATAATAATATATCAAATAAATATTTTACTGATGTCCCAATTGTCAAATCAAGCACCAAACAGTGTCTAGATGGAACGTAGTCGAAGTTCCGTTTGGTGTCTAAAGGATTTGCATAATGTATAACACAATTAGAATTTTAAAAACATTTACAAGTTTGGTTTCACAAGTGAATATACATGTGTATAAATAAATAAATAAATAAAACATTTTATATATATTTTTTTTCTTTTTTTTTTTGTAATTTATGTTTATCGAGACCCTGTTTAATCAAAACTCAGAAAATTATTTTCTGTTCTAAATGTACCTTAAATTAATATTTTAAATCAATTAATTAATGAATTTTGATTGATCAATAAATCAATCAAATGATTCTTAAAAATTTTCACAAAAGTTTATATTTTATAATCAACATCAATATGAATGCTTTATACAAAGTGTGTGTCATTTGTGTGGAAAAAAAAAAAAAAAAAAAAAAAAAAAACAAAAAAAAAAAAAATATATATATATATATATATATATATATATATATATATGAAAATGGCAACCAGTCTTTTTTAATCTCTTTGCAGGAGCTGAAGCAGGACATCTCCAGTTTCCGTTACGAGGTACTCGGAATGCTGAAGGGCAATCGGACGTCTCTGCGTGGGCCCAAAATGGTTTCCGGAACATCATCCTCTTCACATCCCGGCTGTTTGCATCAGTTCAAGATCAAGCCAAGTGCATGCGAGGCGAGCTCAGACCATGTGCTGGAGTCACGGAGCAGCCTCCTCAACGGCTCGCTCATGTCCCTGCCTGAAAGCTCGGCCAAAGAAAAGCACAGGACTGACATTTCCAGCGACTTTGCTCTGTTCCAATGCTCTCCACAACAGACAAGTCACTGTTCCAACACAAACATCTATGCAGTCTTTGAAGAGGACCGGGAATCCGAGTTTGGACTGTCCGACTGTGCAAAGGAGCACAAACGTGTGCATTCTCCCACCCAGAGACATGACAGGAACGGGCCTGGGGAGGGAGAGGAAAGAGAGCGCGCTCTATCCGAGAGGGCTGATAAGATCTGCTCTCTTTCACCAACAGACACATAACTTGAAAACAAGTTGATGCGAGATGATGAGAGAGATCACCTTTTAAGGTCAGAATTGGGCTCGTGCGCCGATCCGAGGTAGCGCTGGAACTGGCACGCGTCCGAGAATAGACGTCCTTATAATCTAAAGTCTCAGGGAAAGGCCAAAGCCTGTGGCATTTCGCAGCGATCCTATAGAGCGAATACCGAGCGCGCTCAAATGCACGGCTGATGCCGCGCCGTCACGCGCCATGTATCTTGATGCTCACTTGTGTACAACAATCAGCGGGCTGCCTGATCCAGGAACAATACCATGTACGTCTTTGTCTTTTCGTCATCAATCATCCTTTTGATCCCCTGAGCACTAGTTAACTGGGTAAACACCGTCAAAGCTTTCGAGGCAATAACGGGGACGTGTTTTTCGAACCATTCTTCATGTCAGTTTAGCATCATTGCGCTGACATCATCCAACCATGACTCGACACCGCCACTTTTTCGCCACCTACTGGCTTTTTATATGCACTATAACCTTTATATAATGTAGAAACCCATTTACACTAAATAAACTCAGTGCATCGTTAGAGCTGTAGTCAACGTTGACCTCATATTCGGTGGGTTGTTTGTGTTTCTTTCTTTTTTTTTTTTGTATAAGCATATCAGGCACTTTTTTCTGTTGTGTGTAGACCACACCCTTTAAAAGAAGCTATCGGCTTTAAAATGTGATACAGTGAGAAAGTCTCGACATATACAATATTATATTATATATTATATATATATATATATATATATATATTATATAGATATATATATAAAAGAAAGGAAAGAGATAAAATACTGATAGCGTTCTCTACACTGAGAAACTCTGTTCTACTCGCTACTTAGACACCACAATTTTTAGAAAAAGGCAAAAATGCAAGGATAAAACGTGAAAAAAAGGAAGATTAATTTCCTATTTTTTGTGTTTTCTTAGAGACTATTAATGACATAGAAATAGAAAAAAATGGATTTTGATTTGAATGTTCTGCCATGATGGATTTTTCCAGACCACAATTCTGAAAATACATTCATCTTCACTGATATGATAATCAGAGCCACAATAATCTTTGCGTTTGTCACACCTCGCCATCATTTTTTTTCAAATTTGCTTTCGCCTATTATAATTGGCTGCTAAAAAGAGAATTTAATTGCGACAAAGTCCATAAAAAATGACTATCTATAAATATATAAATAAATAAATAAAAAAACCACACAACACACCACACACACACCACACACCCATACACTATATACTATATATATATATATATATATATATATATATATATATATATATATATATATATAATATTTTGTGCTCATAAGTTTACATACCCCCTTGAACATCAATGTGGACGAGGCTCTTTATCTTATCACATGGTAAAGCTGCCCATTCGTTCTTGGTAAAAAGCCTCCAGCTCTTGGGCAAATACTTTGTTGTAAATTCTTGGCCGGTCATGCATGAACTGCATGTTTGGCTCAATGATATTGAGGTTTCCAGTGCCTTGGCAGCTCACACAATCCTGCCCAAAACATCAGCGATCCACCTCTGTGTTTCACAGTAGAAAGTAGTCTCTTCACTCCAAATGACTTTGTGCCTGAAGGTTTGAGGCACACAGATCACAGGTGAGGACGGTTACCTTTAATAGCCCTTTTGTGTCATCTTGTGTGGGTAAAATTCACCATCGGTGTTGGGGAGTAACTAGTTACATGTAACGGCGTCATGTAATTTAATTACAAAATACATGTAACAGTAAAGTACAGTTACTGAGAAATGTGTAATTCAATTACAGTTACTTAGGAAATTGTTAAAGATTACAAATAGGAATCCATCTAAACAATTCCATGTAAAAATCAGCGCTTTAGACGACGGCATGATTTTCAACTGAAACGCTATTTGGATTTGAAACTTTGTTTCTTAGAATGTGAACTTAAAGCGCCACCTAGTGGACAAATGAAAGAAATAGCTTTACTTTTATAAAGTCATTGAAAAGTTACATTACTGATTACATTTTGAATTGAGACAATTGTAACCTGTAATCTATTACATTTCCAAAGTAACCTTCCAAACACTGACCACTAGGGTATGTAAACTTTTGATCATGGTCATTTGGGTAGTTTCTATTATGATTTAAAACGAGTAAATGCAGTTTGACAACAATAAAGGACTTTAGCCAACCACTAACCATGAGTGTGTGTATATATATATATATATATATTTAATGCTACTTATTATAGCCAACCACTAACCATGTGTGTGTATATATATAAGATTTACCAAATAAATAGATGAGTGACAATAATAACAAGCTGCATTAATCAAATATATTTCCATAACCGTCTCTATCCGACCTCTGCGGAGAGACTTTTCAAAAGGCACTGTACATAGAGTTGCCTATATTCGAACATTATTGAAACCTCTCTAGCGGTGGCAACGTATTGGACGAATCACAAAACACACCAAGCGGTCCCTCCTGGGGCCCCTTAGCAAGGCCCCCTTAACCCCCTTATCTGCTCATATGTAAGAATGAGGTAAAGGTACACTTGCTAAAATGATTATTCTTGTGTTCAGAAATCAGCAAATAAATATATCATAAACAAACAAATAAAATCAATTTCCATTTCAGTTCATGTCTACGTCCCTCATACCTCCCTGTTATGAAACTCATGGATTATAATGCTGCATATGCTGTTGCAAAACATTCATATTGGTTTGCACTATTCTATTTCTAATATAATGCAATGTTTTTTTTGTGTGTGTATAACAGTCAAAATGCAACTAAAACAGGTTTGGCACTAGATTTGTTCGGTGCCTCCGTTTTAGGCGGATTATACTGAGCTCGGAATCCCCGAATCACATGCATAACCCTGAATACAGTGTGAAATGATGCATTATGGCTCGACTGAATACATCAGGCTGATTTTCCTGTGCCCTTCAATGTTTATGGTCATGTTTTTCGAAGCAGCTGTCGCACTGTGTAACACCTGGAAGTTAAGTCTAGACAATATCATTTAGCATTCTAAAATATACCTGGGTTTAGTATGTTTCGCATTACATGTTATACTCAATGGAAACAAATAAACATTGCATAATGTAATACACTGAGTTGTATGTATTTGAATGCTTTCTTTCTTTTTTTTTCCTTCTGGGTCTCAAACATTACACATTACAGTTTCCCTCCAAGTCCTACAAAAGATCCATATTTGGCAACGCTTCCTTTTACTGTCCCCAACATCGCGGGTTTAGCAGGGTTCATTTAGCTCTCCTTGCCTTTTTAGGTGAAATAGCATGCAGGTGCTCCAGATGTTATACAGTTTATCTTTGTGCCTAAACATGTGGTATTACAGTGACATTTTGGGTGAGGATGTTTCTTCATACCACTTTGTTACTCTAAATAATTATCCAGGCAAGGTGTTTTGGGTTCATTTCTAAACCCTGTAAGAAATTTCAATGGACTTACATTTAAAAAATACATATATTTTTCTTTACATACAAATAATAAATCATTACCATACTTTGTGGCACATATTTGCACTATTAATGATTTGAACCTTTAAGACTACTATATATATATATATATATATATATATATATATATATATATATATATATATATATATAGGGGGGGGGGACATTAAATCTGTCATCTTGTCAAGGGAAAAAAGCAACTGATGGTTTAGGTTGGTCTAATTATACAGATTTACTACCACCTAGTGGTAAAAAAAAATCTTGAGCTTTAGCAATTGTGATTTTTACATTATTTTCTTAATGTATATTTGAAGTGTATGCTCACCATTTTGACCAATTCTACAAGGTTTGACTTAAACCCTCATCACTATGACTAATCCCACCCATTAACTTTTTTTTGTAATAAGGTATAAGGGATAAGGGCGTCTTCCAAATTCTGCAAATGTAAATGTAAATGTAAACCAACCCCTCCCGCTCTTTAAGGAGTTCTGCTCAATGTCACTTAACCCCTCATAAATTTTAATACAGCCAGACTGCTCCTGAAGGAACTCTTTAATAATCCCACCTGCTGCCAAATAAATCTTTCTTAGAAAGTCTGACCAACATTGCACATTTATGAAAGAACTAACAAGCCTGCTCTGAATGTTTATGTGAACATGCTTTTCCTTTTAATGAATTCTGGCTCTTTAGTCATTGTGATTTTACCTTCAGAAAGTGTAAACGATCCACTCTTTCCTTTGGCAATTTAACCAATCCTATTTTACCTTCAGAAAGTTTAGCCAATCCAATTTTACTTCAGAAAGTTTTAACCAGAAAGTTTAACCAATCCCATTTTACCTTCAGAAAGTTTAACCAATCCCAATTTTACCTTCAGAAAGTTTAACCAATCCCAATTTTACCTTCAGAAAGTTTAACCAATATCAGCGCCAATCCAATCTTACCTTCAGAAAGTTTAACCAATCCCATTTTACCTTCAGAAAGTTTAGCCAATCCAATCTTACCTTCAGAAATTTTAACCAATCCCATTTTACCTTCAGAAAGTTTAGCCAATCCAATTTTACCTTCAGAAATTTTAACCAATAACCAATCCCATTTTACCTTCAGAAAGTTTAACCAATCCCATTTTACATTCAGAACGTTTAACCAATACCATCACACCTTCAGAACGTTTAACCAATCCCATTTTACCTTCAGAAAGTTTAACTAATCCCGTCTAACATTCAGAATGTTTAACCAATCCCATTTTACATTCAGAATGTTTAACCAATCCCATCCCACCTTTAGCAAGTTTAACCAATCCAATCTCACCTTCAGAACATTTAACCAATCCCATTTTACCTTCAGAAAGTTTAACCAATCCATTTTTACCTTCAGAATGTTTAACCAATACCATCGCGCCTTCAGAACGTTTAACCAATCCTTCAGAATGTTTAACCAATACCATCGCGCCTTCAGAACGTTTAACCAATCCCATTTTACATTCAGAACGTTTAACCAATCCCATCCCACCTTTAGCAAGTTTAACCAATCCCATCCCACCTTTAGCAAGTTTAACTAATCCCATCTCACCTTCAGAACGTTTAACCAATCAACTTTTACCTTCAGAAAGTTTAACCAATACGATTGCACCTTCAGAAAGTTTAACCAATCCAATTTTACCTTCAGAATGTTTAACCAATACCATTTTACATTCAGAACTTTTAACCAATCCCATTTTACATTCAGAACGTTTAACCAATCCCATTTTACATTCAGAATGTTTAACCAATCCCATCCCACTTTTAGCAAGTTTAACCAATCCCATTTTACCTTCACAAAGTTTAACCAATCCCATTTTACCCTCACAAAGTTTAACCAATCCCATTTTACCTTCAGAAAGTTTAACCAATACCATCGCACGTTCAGAACGTTTAACCAATCTCACATTTCCTTGTGAAAATGACCCACCATCTTTAAAATGTTTGACCAATTTTGCACTCCTTCAAAAACATTTCACTAATCCCACTTCACCTTGAGTATGTTTCACCCGTCCCACCTCATTGTCAATCCATCCCCCACACTCTTTCTTTAAACACCACAATCTTCTTCAGAAAGTTAACCAATTCTCTAATTCAGAAAGCCTTTCAGGATTTCCCATCCTTATAGTAACATTTAATTCCGACCAAACATTTATTCATGACCTTTATTAGCAGTAAAATAGTTTAGTAAAACAATCCTGCTAAAACCAGCAACATATAAACTTCTCTCTGTAAAGCACAAACTAAGCAGATTTGCGATTCCATCTGTATTAAAACCTTTCCTATGGAGGAATATCATGAAAAGATACCAGACACAGATACCGAACTTGTCTATATTACGATTATTAAAGAGTACAGAAGAGGGGGGGGGGGGGGGGGAGTGAAAGCAGATCTGGAGTTGCCAGTGATTGAGCAATTGTGCATTTGTGTTTAAACATGTATACATTTCTCAGTGACAGATATCCGCAACTATTCAATAAGTTACCGTCCTCCAGCCTATCATTTAGCTCTGAGACAGATACGTTCGGCAGGATTCATGAAGCAGCTGCGCCGGTTTGCTGGCGACGTTCCTCTGAGGGTTAGCTCGGGTCAAACGATGGCTGAACAAACACATCCATGCATTGCATACTTCATATGGTAGAAAGGGTGTAATAGGGTTTCGCAAAAGCATCGCTATTATAATCTCTCTCTGGCTTCGGTCAAATTTTTGACGTGTAACTAGTTTCGCAGTTTTTGTGCAATCATCACGAATCATACCGCATATCGTGCGGCTCGATGGTGTGAGGTGTGCTGTTACTTTTATAAGGAATTCCGAACCCGGGGCCAAAAAGTGGGATTTTTTCCCATAGAAAATGAAAGGGGTTGAAATTTCGTGCCTCACAGTTCGGCCTGTGAGCCTTCGACATGCACATATGGCAAATACACTTGTAGGGGGTCCGGATTGGATCGCGATCATTTACTTCCTGAATCCCACACAACCATTCGGAATTTCGGGAAATTCGGCGCGTGACAAACCCACACCTAGGTGAGATGGAGTAGGTCGCAAATCCCACTCTCAAACCCCAGCCCCACTCGGAATTCCCGGGAATTCTGTGTATTTCCGGCCCATACAGATAAATGGGGAAAATTTTTGACACTCGGCTGTATCGATGTATCCACTCGTCCGGGGTGGAGCATCCACTCGTCCGACATTGCGCTGATATGACACTCGGTCCGGAAAACCACAGGGATTGGGACCGGGGAGGAAACCCGGAGAACCCGGAGAAAAAAACCCTGTGGCACGGGGAGAGAACATGCAAACTCCACACACACATGGCCGAGACGGGAATCGAACCCGGACCCTGGCGGTGTGAGGTGAACATGCTAACCACTAAACCACTGTGCCCCCAATATTTAACATCATTATTTAAATCATTATATGTGTAAGAAATCCTAACCTGTAAAAATATATTACTAGTTAGTATCAAAACAACAACAAAAAAACAATTATAAATGCATTAGAGGTGGAAAAGTAACATTTGTTTTAAAAAATAAATAAATAAATTGCATACAAATAATTAATATGCGAATGGGGATAGATAGATAGATAGATAGATAGATAGATAGATAGATAGATAGATAGATAGATAGATAGATAGATAGATAGCAATAAATAAGGTAAGAAAACGGACATGGTTATAGATTGCACCACGTTTCCAAATAAACAGGGTATAAAGATAATCACAGTGTAAATAAGATATAAATACTTGTGAAAAGTGAATGTGTTAAAATGGGAGGGTTTTTACTGTCTAAGCTCAAAAACACGTCCTTTATGGTTCGATTCATTCTTTCCCTCATGGCTCATGCTTGTGGCTTGAACCCTTATCCAAACGTGGCCACAAGAGGGAGCCGCAACTTTAAGCCTCTTGTCACGCCTACGAGTGCTCATTCTCAGGATCCTGGCCAACCTCAAACTCCTCTGTCCATCTCATATCGACATCTGGTGAGCAGATTTGGATATTATGCGAGGATTTCTTTCGGTGCGTTGCATTGCCGTTACAGGAGTACATCCCCTGTTCTTCTCGAAATGTGCATGCTGTGTTGTAGTACGGTGCCAGAAGTACAGGCAAAAAAAATAAATAAATAATAATAATTTCATCTTTTTTCCTGGCATGAAAAAAAAAGATCCTTGTGAAAGAAAGCATGCCAAGAAGATTGAATGAATGGCCACAAAGTGATTGATGGAGCACAAACTGTTCCTAATATGTAATTAGGAATATCCGTTTGCATTTGCAACTTTTAATTATGAGCCATCTTTTATCCAGTGGATAAATTATTGGAATTTAACCTGGAAAAAGTAGCAAAAGAAAATTGCTTTTTTCCCTCCTAATATCTCTTCTTTTCTTATTTTATCTACTTATCAAAATTGTCTTTATCTATCTTTAAAAAAAAAAAAAAGCCTTGTGAATGAAAGCGTGCCAAGAAGATCTGAAAAGTGATTGATGGAGCACAAATATGTAATAACAAAAAAAAAAACAAAAAAAAACATTCCTCCAAGGCATAAAAGTTTGGTACACGGTGACAACCTCCACCCCTGTCCTCATTCTTCTCAGCCCTCTCCTCAGGGCACGACGTGATAGAAACTCATAGGTGAGCACGAGAACCAGCTTCCAAAAAGGCTCTCAGGAGAACAGGGGAGGCTGGTGGAGTCACTCGGAGCCAGACTATATAAGCGTCTCTCCTCCCGGCTCGAAGCACTTCTCTCTCTGAGCTCCCTCTGAAGGAGGCGTCAGGATGAAGCTCGTATTCGCAGCCGCCTTTGCACTCTTTGCGCTTTTGACCTTCGGCCAGGTCGATTCCTCGGCTTATGATAAAATAGTGAGCCACAGCCGCATACGAGCCAAGAAAGAAGGGTAAGGAGTGATTATTATTATTATTCTTATTATTATTATTATTATTATTATTAATAATAATAATAATAATAATAATAATAATAATGTATTTATTTATTTATTTTTATCATTATTATTTATTACTTATTAATTATATTTTTTATTTTTATGAAATTATATTATTTAATTTTGTAATGCAGTTTAAGTGAAATTTATACGGTACATTTTTTTAGAAAAAAGAAAATACACGGATTTTTCCATTCAACCACAAATTAAGAATGTTTTTTTTTTTTGCTTTATGATGTCTTTAACAGTAATGTTCTCATACTCTTATGATGCATGACATTGCCATTTATAAGCCATTGATAATTTAATACAGTTCCCAGTTAAAAAAAAAAAAAAAAAAAAAAGCAAGACATCATTTATAATGCAGTATGTAGTATACTGGTCTGACTCAATATTCCATTCTTCCCCATTGGCGTTCCCACTCAGCCCGAACGTGTGCGCTCTCCAGCATGTGCTGGGAACTAAGAAGAAGTACTTCAGTACTTGTCGTAATTGGTACCAAGGAACTATCTGTGGAAAGAAAGCGTAAGTGGGAGATTTTTGTGTTTTTGTTTGTTTGTTTGTTTGTTTGTGTGTGTGTGTGTTTTTTTTCCCTCCTCACCTCTTTGGGCCCTGTATCTGAAGGGAATTCCCAGGAGTCAGAGGTCAATGTTTCCAGCAGACACTCTCATGTGTAATAAGTTGATGAGTTTTCCAGCAATGCAAAATGAAAAGCCTTTTTTTGGGCTTTAATGCAGATGATAGGTAAAAGTGTTTCCATTGATTCCACACCAATGATAAGCTTGAAATGATGTTTGCGAGTCTTAATTAGTGCAACGTGCAACACAAGAGCGGCTGCTAATGATTTAACCAAACCGCACTCTTGGCTCGGAGCACCGTGGGCTCCGTTCGAACTGCTCACCTTAAATTCCCCCCTAAAGGGCACACATCTGGTCTCTAGATGCGAACACGACCTTAAAAGTTGGCTTTTGGGCTTTCCAGATAAGTGTTAACGAAGGATGCAGATACCCTCAACAAACACTGACTGTGAAAATGAAACGCATCGTTAAATTAATTAGTGAAGAAATAAATAAATAAATAAATAAACCATGATTTTCTCATCTTTTGATCGAGCGTTTCGAGCGTGCGACGCTGCTGGTTCCCATTTGTTTTTCCGCGGTCGGAAAAGAGGACGGGGGATGGAGAAGAGTGAGGGGGTTGGTTATGGGTTCCCAAAAAAAAAAAAAAAAAAAAAAAAAAGCCTCACGTGCTATGAAGTGAACTGGCCACAAAGAAGCAGGATTCCGGCTCCCCCTCAGCGCTCTGGGTCCGTCCTGCCTCGGCGCCTCTCCTCAAACATGGAGCCGAGCCAGACCAGACTTTCTCATCAGCTTCAGATGTTCTACAGCTTCTACACTGGTCGTTTTTCTTTTCTTTTTTTTTTCTTCTTCTTTCTGTAGACTCAGCAAACCTTCTTTTAAGAGCGGAAATAACCGCATCTGTGTCCGCCAGCCGATTATGAATATTCTCCTTATGGGTCCGTGTAAAGCAAGGGCATGAACATTTAAGGTTTTTTCCTTCATCCAGTTTGCTCTCGCACCTACAGGGGTCACGTTTCTGTTCATACACAATGTAAATTAGAGTCAGTGCTGGTATATTGCATAAAACCTTGGAGGTTTGACATGTAATTTCTGCTTATATAATGAACGAATTAATTTTATTTATATTTTTTTCTCTAAAAGACAGTTAAGTTGCTCTGAATAAGATCATATTCGAAATGCCTATTTTTTAAGGAACACATTTTACGAATTATTCAAAGAACTGGTGAGCACTATAACAACATTTTTTCGTATTGGATCAGTTCTTGGAACATTGAAGCATGATACAGGATTTTTTTCTTTTTTAAATCAAATATGCACATATTTAAACTCTATTAACAACAGTTTAGTAAAATATAAAAAGATCAGTGTATTGGAGTTTATATGTTACGCCTATACCATAGCATAACCATAACACTGGGAATGCCCAAGACAAAAGTTTTCTGAAATAGTATATTGTTAATTTTATTATATTATATTATATATATATATATATATATATAT